>VXBL01009961.1:0-34753 GCA_013400195.1 Aramus guarauna
GCAACCCCAGTGCCCTTCTTCTCCACTTTCTTCTGCATCCAGGCCAGCCTGGGCACACTGGGGGCTCTCTCCGCCATTTTGCGAAGCTCTGGCCTCGAGGTCTCCTCTCACAGGGATGGGAGATGCCTCAGAAAAGCGCCACGGACGTGGGTCAGCAGGGAACGAGGTGGCTGCGTAGGGGCTCCTCACAGCCCCTCTCTGTCCCGTCCTGTCCCGTTGTGTCCTCTGGGCACTGTGAGGTGGCCACATCACCGCCAGTGCCTATATCATGGACGGTCACAAAGGGCACTGTGACATAATGCCACATGCCCATGCCCTAGGGCCTCCTGCAGCCCCGCAAAGCTGGCCTGCAGCAGCACAGAACAAAAGGAGCTCCATAGATGCCAGCTGAAGCAGCACCCTGGACCCTTTAACAATCCATTCAGCAACACGTGGGCAGGAAAAATTGGTGGTTCATGGCTGGGAAAGTATTTGTGGCCATCTCCAAGCATAAGATTTTCAGTGATCCCCACAGAGGCACCTGCAGTATTGCCAGTGATCAGCCAAGGTCAGCACTGAGGCAGACTGAGAAGTGCCAGGAAGATAATTAGGGGCCTGGAGCATCTCTCCTATGAGGAAAGGCTGAGAGAGCTGGGGCTGGTTAGCCTGGAGAAGAGAAGGCTGAGAGGGGATCTTATCTTCTAAATATTTAAAGGGTGGGGGGCAATACGATGGGGCCAGACTCTTCCCAGTGGGGCCCAGCGACAGGACAAGGGGCACACACTGGAACACAGGAAGTTCCACCTGAACATGAGGAAAAACTTCTTCCCTCTGAGGGTGCCCGAGCACTGGGACAGGCTGCCCAGAGAGGTTGTGGAGTCTCCTTCTCTGGAGAGATTCAAAACCCGCCTGGATGTGATCCTGTGCAACCTGCTCTGGGTGATCCTGCTTTAGCAGGGGGTTGGATGAAATGATCTCCGGAGGTCCCTTCGAAGGCCTACCAGTCTGGGATTCTGTGCCCATCCCTCCACTGCCAGCTGAAGTAGGCTGATTTGCTTGCTTTTAATGTCACTGATCTCCAAGTTCATTTTTGGTAAGAACTCTCAGGAACTGTGATTCTCATGTCTTCCTCCCTCAGGAAGAAGAGGATCAAAGCACCCAAATTCCATAGGCTTTTCCTTCAAAAATCCAAACTACATGCACCTTTCACTTCTGTGATTCAGTTCCCTGCTTCCAAAGTGCAGGGCCTCAGCTAAGCTGAGAAATATTCAGTGTGCGTTGTTGACACTTCCTTCCTTGGTTGATATTCTCCAAACTGGAAGAGATGTAAAGAGTGGTAACATGAATTACTTCGTGAACATAGCTGGAGAGCTTGCGCTGCCGCCTCTACGCCAGCAGTGTGCATACAAGCAGATGAGGCTTTAATCTCACCGGTATTTACTTTCTGCAGCTCAGCTGACTCAGGAAGACTGGTATTTATCTTCATGTTTCTCCTGCCTTTCAGAAGGGATAGAGTTAATTTTCACAAGAAGCTGGGAGGGTACACAGCCAAGACAGCTGACCCAAAGGGATATTCCATATCATGATGCCATGCTCAGTATACAAGGGGGGAGCTGGCTGGGGAGGAGGTGTCACTGCTCAGGGACAGGCTGGACATCAAGTTCCGGGCAATGAACAAGTTGCATTGTGTATCACCCGCTTTGTATAGTCTTTTATAAGTACTGTTGTTGTTATTTTCCTCTTCCTTTGCTGTCCCAGTAAATTGTCCTTATCCCAACCCACAAGTTTTACCTTTTTCTTCTGATTCTCCTCCCCATCCCACCAGGGTGGGGAGCAGTGAGCAAGTGGCTGTATGGTGCTTAGCTGTGGGCTGGGGCTAAACCATGACAATGTTTTAAAAGGAGAAAAAAAAAAATTCAGGATCTTACATTTTTTCTTCATTTGATATTGAACCTGACAGCTAGCAAAGGCTTCTGTGAATTTTAATAAGATGTAAAAGCCAGGGTCTGTTCCTGGAGAGAAGGTTGCCATGAACATATGTTTATTGATGGAGAGATCATGTTCGTAACAGAAGATACCTGAACTATGGGCATGTGTCGCTTTCAGGATGGCTCCAGCTGTGTTCTTTACCTGGATTCTCTGTCTGATCCTTTCTCAAGCCCCTATTTCTTCATCCTCCATGGTTCTCCCCTTTGCCAGTGGGTCGACTGCAATCTCCCAAAACCGCAGGCCTCTCGTCCTACAGCCCAAAGAGACAAGGAGACAAAGTACAGCAGGTCAAAATTACCTCATTTGTAGCACAATAGAAGCACAACCTAGAAGGCCTGTACCTTCAGCTTTAGTGATGATGCCGAAAGTGGGGATACCGTGGGCACAATTCCACGTGGTTTGGCAGAAGACTTGGGGAAAAGCAGCCGTAAGGGCTTCATACTGACTTCCCAGCCTCATAGCAACACATAGGAGCTTGAAGTGCAGCCTGTCACCTTGGCTGCCTTTGATGGTCAGACTCACATTCCGTAGTCAAGCGTCTCAAGCCAGCTGCATCTGTGCCATCGTGATGGGACTTGAGCCTTGGGGTGCATCTGCTGTACCTTTTCTTCATGCAAGCACCTTAAAAACACATGAATGATCTTCTAAATTCTAAATCTAAGACTCACTAGGAACAAACCATAGCAGTGCTGTTTTCAGAGGAACTCTCTCGGCATACTTTCACTCATAACCAAGACCGGTAGGGTGCAAGCCCAATTAGCTTTCTTTAGAATTTCCTGATGGTGATCCTTCTCACAGGACCTTTCTTCTCTCCCTGAGCTGCAGAGGGAAATACAGGACATGGTTTGGAACAGAAACTTCACTTTGCCCTTCTGAGTAACTGCACAGTAGGAACATTCCCAGAAACTGGGATGTTCTGGGGAAAGGAATTTCCTGAAAACAAGAAAGCCGGCTCTGCAGCAGTGCTAAACCCACAGCGTACATTGCCTGTAGCATCACACAACAAGAGCCACAGGGCACATGAGAAATGTGGGGGTTTGTATGCTCTAGGAGAGGAAGGAGTAGCAGACACTGAAGAAAAGCAGACACTCAGGTGGATGGAATTCATTGATGGTGGGAAGTAAGCACATTGCTTTGCTCTGCTTGAGAAGATGGGTCACATTGGGATGCTCTAGAGCCAAAGACTCTGACAGCAACATGGGGTGAGCTCACAAAGCATTCAAAGATGAGCAAGAAAGAATCAGATTTGTATGAGCATGTGCCGAATTTGGTATCTGCTGAAAAGATGGCCCAGTTCACAAGCTCAGACATTGCTGTTAGAGGATCCTACTCTGGTCTTGCTGGAGGCCATTCCATGCCAAGGCATGGCCATCCATTGTTCCTCTATCAAATCTTCTGGACCTGTGGGAACAAGTCTGCCTGGTGTCCATCTGGCAGCAAAAAGTGGCAGAACATGCCTGCTTCCAGCACTTCTCTTGGCTGCTCCTTCAGCGTGGTGGCGTGGTGCCGTCACAATCAGAGACACAGAACAGGTTCTCATCCCAGAGTTATCCCCATCCTCTGTACTCCCTGAAGTAAGTGTCTCCCTCATTATTCACCAGGGAACCTCCCTGTTCATGGCTGTACACTTCCCTGCACAGCAGGCATCTAGTTTTGATTGGATATCAACTGCTAGCACCAGCTGAAGACACAGCAACTGGAGTGTTGAACACCAGAGACTGGGCTTCAGTTTTTCCACAATGCAAGAAAAAAGCCAAAAGAACACGAGGAAACTTGAAAGTATCTCTGTACAAGTCTAATTGACTCGCAAAACTCAGCAGCTCATGATATTTTTGTGCTGCAGGTAATCACTTCCGTGAAAAATCACTCCAGGAACGAACAACAGCTTCTGTATTCTTACAGATACCAACTATTGTCACAAATTCCTCCAGTTCCTCCTCACAACAGCCACCTGCAAAAGCCCAGACAGCAATGCACTTTGACTGCCCACTTACAGAGAAGTCACTCAGGGACACAGGTCTTTGGGGCAGGAGACGGGTACCACAGTTCTCAAGAATCAGTGAGGTGGCAAGTCGTCTTCTGCGAGGACACATTCTCCACCATACCCACTGATTTGAGTATACCTGAGGCAAAAGTGTCAGATGACCATTTGTGCACAAATTTTACATCGTTTTACAAACAACATGTTTATGATTACCACAAGCCATGCCTTCTTTCAAGGAGGCCATGCCAGCTTCTATGGAAGTCCCCATGTCCTTCCTGCTGAGGCTGCTTAGGCAGCCATCGGTGCTCCTTCCACCGAAATGATCAGGCAGAAGAAGGGCCTATCAGTGAGGTGAGTGTTTACTTATTTTTTGAGCTGTTACTAGGGTTCATTTCCAGCTGTCTTAAGACAGCTTTGAGAATGGATCCTTCTCCCAATCACAATACAGTTGGTGAATTGCAGCCATATCTCAGCTGTAGCTGGAGGGGATGGGTTGTGGGAGATGGAAGCAGACATTTTGCCTATATTTGGCTTCCTGAGACAGTGTTTAGAGCATTCTGCTGTCGCATCAAATCAGAGGAAGATGTCATGAATGGCTCGTGTCATTCCCATCTTTCCAAGAGGGCGACGTGCTGTCTTCTCTCATGTTCACTTCTTAATGTGCTCCTCAGACATGGCTGTAAGGAGGACACTGGAGCTGAAGAAAGGCCATCTACTCTTTATAGTCAGCCTTAAACAGAAGGGAGTGTGCATCTTGGAGCTCTGCTTCACCTCTTTGCCCTGATGTAATCAGGCTCTTCCTTTTTTCAATAATCAATAGCAACAGTAATAAGGGCAATGCAAGAATAACTGAGGAAACCCACATGAGTCTATAGGACCGTGCATTAACAGCAGTACAAGGGACATCTTTCACTGCATTTACTGTCCAGTGTGACTTATGGCCCTGTTCTTGCTATGAGCTGCACGCAACCAGGTGAGTACAATATTTTCCAAGGCACTATGGTGCCAGCTTTCCAAAGCAACTGATGGTTCTGGTTGGCTCTGGTCTTGGCTGCTCAGCTTGGAAAGTTTTTAAAGGGCTCAGTTTTGGAAAAGCAGAAACAGATTCTCCAGTGAAGTGACTTGGGCTGAACATCTAAAACTCACAGGGCTCCTCCCTGTTGCCTGAGAACAAGATCAGTCTTTCACACTCACAATCCTCCCTCCTCACCTAAAGCTACCAGAGTCAGGGGGCTCCTTGGATTGCACCGGAGTAATTCACAATTGCTATGTTTGACCTGCGGTGCCACATGCTGGCCAACACACGTTGATCCATCTAGTTTTATTTCTCCCAAGTCCCATATCCAATGCCCCCATAACCAGCACCAGGCTACAGCGTTCACATTGGCGATGCTCAGAGGTGCCCCTTCTGGCTGTGATATTAAAGATCCAGCAAAGACATATGCACCTGATTTTCCCATATGAGGCCTTTGAAGAATAGCTCCTATGCTTCATAGAGCACCGTGTTTTATTCACGAGTCCGCCGAAAGATTCAAGGCTCTTCCAGAGCCACATCAGGGAGAATGTAGCTACTTCCCAACCTATGGCCCCAGAGGGGTAGGTCCTACCGAATCAATTAACAACCCCTCACAGTAAAAGTGACGCCTTTGGTGAGATTTTCAGGCCAAGCCATATGTCTGGCATCTAACCCTGGAGATTTGACTACAGTCCCAGGGAGATGGCAGGTTTGGGGCCTGAAAGAGCTTTCCCTCAGGGCAAAAGCTCATGAGAAAAATCCCCCAAACAACCTGTACTGAACTCTTGTGCTGCTCTCTTAGACTCTTGCCCATATTTCATAGACTATGAGAGATTTCATTAACTCATGAGCATGGGTACACCATGGGTACACCATGCCTCGTGCCTCCACTGGAAGATAGGAACAACTCAGCAGAAACAGCCTTCCCGCAGCGACCAACCCCTCTGACAGCTCCAGAAAGGCAGAGAGGTCTGGTAACCTTTGCTTTAAATCACTTGGGCTCAGTTCTAACTACTAAGGCAGAGAGATGCATTACTCAAGATTTCAAACACATCTGTTGAAAAAGGAATCTAGGAAATAGTACAAGGGAAACACAGAAAGAGCACTGGGACCTTTCCTAGAGCTGGAAGAATCACATCTGCACACACACAAAAAAGAGAAAACCCCATAAAGAGCTTCACCTGTAGCTTGCAAAAATATAATGTGTAGGACATAGGATCTAGAAGACATCATTAAAAAAAAAAAAAAAAATCAAATTCTGGTTAGAAATCCAAAACAGCTTCCTTGGAAAAACAAAACATGTTTTAAATGTCAATTTTGACAAAAATGTCAGCATTTTCCCTGGAAACAAGAAACCCTTCATTGAACATTTATTGCATTTAAAACCCAGTTTCCTCTCTGAAATTTTTTTTTGAAGGAAAATGATGGCTGAGCCTGCCAGCCCTGGGTATAAATCTCTTTCAAACACGGAGAGTGAAGTGCTGGTTGCAAATCAGAATTTTCCCTGCTAAACAGACAAGGCAAAGAGAGAATTCACCTGCGAACAAACTTTTCCCCAGACTACAGTTCAAAAGCACCAAAATGCTTCATTCCCATAAAATCCAAGCAGATCTTAAAGTACCATGGCCACATCAGTATCAGGTCAAACGGAAGCAGAATGTTCAGAAAGTCACAACAACGTACTTTTACCTAGGGTAAAGCCTACCTTTTGATTAGGTTTAAGGAAACAAAAGAAATTAGAAGTGCTCGATTCAGTGCTTGTTAATACATGAGTCAGCAGTGGTGCACAGCAACACACGTTGCAGGGAACACTTCAATGACTTTCTGACAGCAACCGCCGCGTTGCCGTGTTGGCACCTGCGAGCTCTCTGCCCCGTTCCTGTAGGAGGTCACCAGGATGCAGCCTTGGGCTTCGGACCTGCATGGATAAGGTTTGTGAGACTTGTCTTGTTCTTCATGCCAGCTAACACTGGAATAGCCCTTCATGGTCCTTCTGACACAGCTAGGGACTTGCCTTGCAGGCAGATCCTGCGTCTGTATATAAAATGCAAGCAGCTCACCTTGGTTCCCACGTGAACTTATCACTGTGCTGCCCGCAGGCAAGTAAAGAAGGTTAGCAAGGAAGCAACAGAGCCTTAATTCTTTGAGAGAACCGTTCGTTTCAGGACTAATCAGATGTGCTCTTTCCCCAGGGGTTAGACAGCGGGAGGAGAGAAAATAAAGATAGATGTGCTTGATAGATGTCACAGTCCCACCTCGCCTGCTGTAAAATTATCAGAAGGTCAAGTCCATATGGCTCTGCTCTGGGTGCATCTGCCTTTCGCTATCCAGCTAGACATTTTATTATGCCAATCTGTTTCATTAGGATGAGGATTTTCTGCATGCATTACTGATGGGCCACAGCTCGCTTCTGCCACAGCTGCTTCCTCTCCCTTTTCTGCCCGGCGTGGCTTGCTCTCCCTTACCTCCATACTCTGCTGGAGTCAGCAGGCAGAGGCTGAATCTCACGCTGGTCCTGCAGCATCACCTCGCCGCACTGCCTAAGAGGGACTCGGAACAGGGAGGAAGCTGGCAATGAGGTGGGTCACGGCTGTTGGGACAGCCGGGGGCAGCATGCAGAGAGGTGCGAGGCCAGAGCAATACATGGCACAAAGAGGGGACTCCCCACGGCATCCCCACGTGCCCGGCCAGGTGGGGAGCAGGATGGCCCTGGGCACCCTGCTCTGTGGTGCCCGGTAGCAGGCTCGGGTCTCCCTTTCCATCTCCCCCACCTCAGAGGGCAACGTCTGGCATCGCTGCCATCAACGTCACTGTGTGTCAGGACAGACTGCAACAAAATCCGAACAAGCAGAAACCACCAGCCTGGTCACAAGGTTATTCGTAAAAAACCAGAGTTTGCAACTGCCTCTGGCAGCTGGTTGCCCAGGGGTTAGTATAGGCAAAGAGGCTTGCCCATGTCACACTTCATTAAGTGCCGTGGCTCGTTAGGTGATAGGCAGTTTACTTACACAGAGGAATGGCTGTTGCTGGAGCTGCTGTGCTGTCTGCACTTCAGGACTGAGGTAGAGCTCGTAGATTGCTGCTTTCAACGACACGGGGACCAGTACGGAACAGAAGCTCATGGGAAAAGCCAAGGACCCCGCAAGGTTATTAGCAGGTTTCTCTCTTATGACTTCTGAAGGAGTTTTTGGCTCACTCAGCAGAGGCGTTTTGAGGGTACACATTAAATAGATGGTTGAACAATCTGGAAGTGCTGAGTGCAGAGATCCTGGTACAGATGAGGAGATGAAGGGTTAAAACAACCCCTCCAGCTGCCAGCAACAGCCAGTCCCTGGGGCTGGGTACGCTCGGGCAGTGGGGGTGACAGCAGGAGTTTGAGAGACTGAAATCTCAGCATAGCCAAACCAAACGCAGACTAAACCATAACGTGATGGTTATGTTGTCACCCCAGTGGAGGGATCCGCAAGGGGACCTGTGCTCCCATGGGTGGGGATAGCCATCCTTTTAAGAAAGTCCCACCGGCTTTCCCAAAATTGTGAGCAGTTTCTCGCTCGAGGCTGGTGCCACAGGACACTGAGGGCCCTTCTCGTGTTGAATGAAGCCCTCAGTTCCCCCTGGACTGGTCCTTACAAATAATCAGCAGCAGAATGGCTGTACGTATTACAGAGACTGCACCGGATGGCACGGGACAGCAGCACGCCGCATTCATACAGCCCTGAGATCGCCAGAGCTGATCTGTCATTGACGCAATAAAGACAGAGGCTAGGACACAGCAGCTAATAAGGAGCCAGTTTTGGCAACTGCCAAAGGCACTCAGCAAGCAACAGCACCGGGTCTTGCAACGTGCTGCATTTCACCAGACAGCAGAAGACCTCAGCTGTAATCTGTAATTGTTAAGTACAGGAGAAGACACCTTCATCAGCCTATTCCATGCGTATTGCTTTGGGTCTGTCCTAGTCCACCTTGCACCAAAGCAAGTTCCACCCTTAAGGAGAAGGGGAATAACAGAGGGATCTGGACAGGCTTCAGAGGTGCGACCATGCGAACTGCATGAAGTTCAACAAAGCCAAGTGCAAGGTCCTGCACGTGGGCTGACACAATCCCAAGCACAACTACAGGCTGGGCAGCGAATGGATTGAGAGCAGCCCTGAGGAGAAGGACTTGGTGGTATTGATTGATGAGAAGCTCAACATGAGCCAGCAGTGTGTGCTTGCAGCCCAGAAACCCAACTGTGTCCTGGGCTGCATCAGCAGCAGTGTGACCAGCAGGTCAAGGGAGGGGATTCTGCCCCTCTGCTCCGCTCTGGTGAGACCCCCCTGCAGTGCTGTGTCCAGCTCGGGGGTCCCCAGGACAAGAAGGACATGGAACGGTTGGAGTGAGTCCAGAGGAGGGCACAGAGATGATCCGAGGGCTGGAGCACCTCTGCTCTGGAGACAGGCTGAGAGAGTTGGGGTGGTTCAGCCTGGAGAAGAGAAGGCTGCGGGGAGACCTTAGAGCCCCTTCCAGTCCCTGAAGAGGACACAGGAAAGCTGGGAGGGACTGTTTATCAGGGAGTGCAGTGACAGGCCAAGGGGAATGAGTTTAAGCTGCAGGAGGGGAGATGGAGATGAGATGTGAGGCAGAAATCCTTCCCTGGGAGGGTGCTGAGGCCCTGGCCCAGGGTGCCCAGAGAAGCTGTGGCTGCCCCTGGCTCCCTGGCAGTGTTGAAGGCCAGGTTGGATGGGGCTTTGGGCAACCTGGGCTAGTGGACAGTGTCCCACAGGATGGAGAGAAAACAGAAGGAAGGTGAGAAGACTCGTGGATCGAAGTAATGACAGCTTCACAGGGAAAACAAAAGCTGCACATGCGACCAAAACAAAAAGAGAAATTCAATCCCTACTTCCCATTGGCAGGCAGATGCCCAGCCACTGCTGGGGAAGCAAGGCCTTGGTGCAACTGTTGCTTGGGAAGACAAACACCATAACCACAAATGCCCTCTCTTCCTCCTCCTTTCCTTGAGCTTTTATTGCTGACCATGACACCATATGTACGGAATATCCCTTTGGTCAGTTTAGGTCAGCTGTCTCGAGCTGTGGTGTTTGTGTTGTCCATACACGAAGAGCCATTCCTAGGCCATTCTAGGTTGCTCACCATCCACTGGACAGTGAAATGGTTTTCCATCTATTCTCATATTCCAATTAATTTATGAACACTCAGCTGGATTCATTGTTTCTTGAAATTCAGAAGGATGCAGGCAGTCCTTGAGGTCATACTTGAGGTCACGACGTTAACTCACGCAGATCCCGTTTCTTCACGCAGTCAGCAGACAAACATGCATACCCAGTGACTTTTAAGCAGCTGGAATGAAAGACCATCATCTTGCTTTTTTTTCTAGCCATTTTCAGATAGGCTCTGGGGAAAAAAAAAAAAATCCTTTTTCAGATGGAGGATTTCAGATATTTCCTTTTCCTATTTAAAAAGATCTAGCTTTGGCATCCAATAAGATTTTGTAGTTCTGAGCACTTTGCCTTCTACCTTAGCAAAAGGGAAGTCCCTTCCCCTCAAAAAGAAGGTGAATTAAAATCCCATGCAGTCAGCCTCCGCACCCCAACCCAAAACACAAATGTGCTTGCACCGTTCCTTTTTCCTTCTCCACAGATTAATAGGGTTTGGTTTCCCAGTATTTACATACAGATAATGGTATGCCCTAAGTGAGCTGCTGCCACCTGGAGAGCAGGTCCTGGGCCACGGCACAGCAACTCTCAAACCACACTGAGAAGTGATCCCAATAACCAGGAGGAAGAGCAGAGCCAAGGGGATGCCCCAACGCCCGTGGAAGGGTGCCCGCTGCTTGGTGGTCTCACCGCACAATGGTGAGCCCCTACCTCAGGGCAGGCAAGTCTCCATGTACATCCAGGGATGCCACAAGCCACAGATACTTGGGATCCTGAAGCCCAGCTCCTCAATCCCATCTCAGCGGAGAGCAGAAGGACACCCTGGAATCCAGACAGAATGTAGCCACCTCCTCTGTGTTTTGCCCTTTCGCAAATTGACTTGCTCCGTGCCCTCTGCTCTGCTTAATTGATCCACTGCCCATCTCTAGCAAGCAAATTGTTCTCCTGTCTCATTCATAACATGCTTCAAATAAAGTGTGCTTCTGCCTGAGTGAACACCCTTCAGGGGTACTTTAAATTGTCACAGTGCATAAGGCTTTCCCTGAAATCAGCATTTTTGCAGTGCTGGATCTCCACAATGGCCCCTGGAGCCACACTTAATGTATTTCAAGGGATGTAGAGACTTATCTTGCTTAAACAACATGGCTAGGAAGGCAAAGCTTGCTTCAAACCAAGTTCTTCCCATCCTCCCTTTCCCCCCCAAAAACCATCTGAGTTTTGCTTTTTCATCCTGAAAAGAAAGAAAACCAAACTCCAAAAAGTGCTTCTTGATCCATCTCTGAGAACCCAACAAATCAAAGCACGATTCAGTTGAAACTGGGCAAGAAGTCCTTGTGGGATCTGAGGACCAGCAGCCGTTGAAGTTGATTCAAGCTGTTCTTGCCGCTTGAGGAGCATCGCTGAGGAAATCAGTGAGGCTGAGCCCCCCAAAGCATGCTTTGAGCAAGCAGCTAGCGTGCCCAGGAGATACGATCCACAACCGTGAAATCCCACCACAAGCTTGTAATTTACTCCAGACCTAACGATGGTACAGCAATACTGCCGAAGGAGCAGCCATCACTGCTGATAAAAGGGGAGGAGCTCAGATTTGAGCTTCTTTGCACATTTCCCATGTATTTCCAGGACACAGACCAAAAGCAAGCAGAAGGTGCCCAAGTGCCACCCAGTCTGCATTTCTTTAGTGATGCTAGACCCCTCTGAACACTGCGTGTGCAAAGAACTCAGGAAAACACCCAGAGGCAAGGGGATTGGATTTTGCTTGGCTTTGCACAGATCTAGAAAGTAAACCAGCTCCACCACATGTAGTATTAGCACAGGAAAGCCCTAAAATGCTGTCTATTTTTGCTGTCAATCCTGGTAAGAAGCATTTCCCACAAGAGGGAGCTCCCCTGTTTGTGCAAGGTGCTTTACGGAGCAAGGAACTCCTCAGTGACAGGAGGCATGGATCCAACCGCTCTGTTTCTGTCTTTGAATCTGCATATCATGGGGTAAAAAAAAAAAAAAAGACCAAGACCAAGGTCCCACAGCCTCCTCCCAGGAGCTCCAAGATGGGCAGCAAGGCACAAATGCACACCCAGCAGCATGGAGCAGCGCAAAGGTCTTTCACCTCGATTGATGCTGGCAGCTTCTTGCCGCGCAGTCTGCCTTGCTCAGAGCCAGCGAGAGCAGATTTGGAGCACAGGCTTGGCAGGATATTGCAAAAGCTGGGATCAGAGCTGCTTCCCAGCTGGAGTCTAAAATAACTACGAGATTACCTCCACAGGGGCACAGCCAGGATGTATAATGCTTGGCCTGTTCCTCTTCCAGCTCACCACAGTCTTGCCTGGCTTCTCTTCCACCTTTCTTCAAAGCCTTGCGGCAGGAACTTCCCCTCTGCCACCCTCCTCCTGCTCTCCCTCGGGTGCCGTGTCCC
Source organism: Aramus guarauna (assembly GCA_013400195.1). Taxonomy (NCBI): domain Eukaryota; kingdom Metazoa; phylum Chordata; class Aves; order Gruiformes; family Aramidae; genus Aramus; species Aramus guarauna. The sequence goes on from VXBL01009961.1 coordinate 12,534, forward strand.
ATGGGGGGGTGGCAGGCAGCCTCTGGAGTGCTCCTCTCCATGCCTGGCTGCGTCTGCACCATCCGTACCCCACCACGCTCCCGGGAGTACTCCTTTCCTGCCTGCGATGGGAAAAAGATCCCCGAGTCAACTGGGAAAAAGATCCCCAAGTCAACTGCTGGCAGACATACGGACACCTTGGTGAAACAACTCTGAAACTAACTGCAGGCAAATACTTGCAGGGCAGGATCCAATCCGTAAATCCCAGCATCAAACCCCCAAACCCTCCTGCTTCTCCAGGGGTAGGAGAGGAGAAGCCTGTTTCTGCAGAGGCTCCTATTCAGAGGTAAAGTTGACCTGGCAAAATGCAGCTGCTCTCCCTTTGGGGATGAACAGAACCACATGGGATCACCGTAATTCAGAGAGCACCCCAGAAGAGTCCAGCCCAACGTGTCTGTTCTGCTGCACAAATTAGCTCAGGTAACTCTACCCACTGACCTCACAGGAAGGCAACAAGATCCGAGCAAAAGCAAGGATCTTCCAAAGACCCTACGCACTGCACTGGCCTCACCAGCAGCAGGGTTGACAGGTTTGGTGTCGCTGCTGTCCCTAAGGTTGATGTTGAGCTCAACCCACCTCTGAGCTCCTCTACTTTGTGTGCAGATGTTGCTTGTTGGCTAGATCCTTGGCTGCTGAGCTCTCCTTTTTTGCAAAGTACTTCCAGCTATTGATTTTGCAGAGGACCAATGTGCAAATGGACTTTCTTCTCCCTCGAGAGCTGCAGTTCCCTTTCCCTTGTGTGGCCAGGCCACCATCACCTTGGGCTGGGATTTTGAGCACTAATGCGATTTCACATTCAAGCCAAGGGTTCTTCTGGCATGAACTGTCCTGTGAAAAGGCAGGATGCACAGAGATGCAAACTCTTCTTGGGCAAGCTTGCAAGAGCCATTTCCTCCCCCAGAGAGCCAAAACCACTAGAGATGGCTGGAACAGCTGGGGCTGGAGCCCAGCACCTCTGCAGAGGGCTGCACAAGATAGACATGACACTTGGTTCACCTCTTCAGTTTGGAAATCCTCTCAGATGCGTTTGAGGATTTAGCAACCACTGCTGACAGCTGACCAGGAAGAGGGGGATTAATGATATTTTTTTGGTGGGGAGGAAAATTCAAAGCCAATAATGGGACATGGTGACACCAAAGAGCCCTGGAACACCTTTATGCTCAGTGAAAAGACATCTGGGAGACACCAGCAACACAACAACAGTACATCTGTTAGCAAAGACAGGAGCTTCTCATAGTTACAGAACAACAGGCTGCCCACACGTCAGGAGAAGGGGTGAGGACAGCAATACACTGTTATAGCCAACAAACAGCGTTAAAGGTGACTCCAACACTGGAAGATGCTAGTTAGAGTTTAGCATAAACCTAATTCGGTTCTGCCCTGAAACAGCAAAGTCTCAGGAGAACAAATGCAACAGATCTCAGTGACGCTGTGACGGTACAAATCAAAGTAACGCAGTAAGTAAAAGAGGTGACTCTGCAGAAGCCAAGCCCTGCATTCCTGAGGAACCAACCTGCTATGGCCATGCATCAGCCAAGCAAGACTGATTGACAGTGCTCATCCATGAATCCATGCCAGAGAAGGATGGATGCTCCTTCTCTGCCTCCCCAGTCCGCTAGCGCTGCGCTGGTACCCAGCAAGACTGGCGTAGGACAGGCTGACTTCACCCTCCCGCCACCTTTGGTTACAGATATGTCAGCAGCTTGGGTCCTTGCCTGTCTCAGGCACACAGTTGCTGGTCCTCAGTCACCTCTGCTCATTTAGATCACTCCCACGTAGGTAATGCTGGTTTAGATCTACTTGCAATGCCAGGATGAAAAATAGGTCCTCGTGCCCACCTACAGTTAAAGTCTTCCCAAACTTTGCAGAAAGTAAGAAATATAACCCAAAAGCTATCATGCTCTGGGTTGAAAAGAAAAACATTTCATGTAACCACTGGAGGTTACACAGAGTGATGAGCTTTTTATCTTTCTGAAACCCATCAAGTAAACTGAAGTAAGTTTCGGTATGAAATAATTAAACAGAAGAGCTGAAAAAATTTCTTTTAGGAAGATTTCACATTAGCTTCGAGATTATTTTTTGTGAAACACACATTTATCAAACAACATGAAAAGTTTCAGCCCATCCAAATCCAACTTTCCTAGGTACAGAAACTAGTAGTAATAATGATGATGATGATAATAATAATAATTGTAATAACAATACCAACAACCAACCTGTTATTCACAAGCACCTCCTAGCCATGAGCTGGTCATCCCTTCCAGGACAACGGCTGATGTGCTCCGTTATTCTTTGTACCACCAGCCAGGCTTGGAAAGTCATCATCGGACCTACCAAAAGGAAACACAAATGTATTTCTTTGGGTAGATAACTGGTATGTAAAGCCCATCATACGTGAAAACCATGGGCAGTGAAGGTTGTGTACGTGGCTGGCCACTCAACTCAGTATTGGGTACAAAGCATTGCACGTTCCAGATGTGCTGAAGCGCCTGTGTATTAGAAGAGACTTTATATTTCATCCAAGTTGTTTTTTAATTATTTAAACCGAAGTGAAAGGTGTCTCCGCTTCTCCCCAGGAACACACTAGTCAACTTTACACCCGCTGTTCCAGGTGTCCCAAGTCAGCATGTAACACCAGAGCACAGTTCTCCTCTCACCCGCCACGGGAGCTCGGCATGGCTCTGGCACCAAGCCACATCCAGTGAAGAGCACACGGGCCAGGCGTGAATGAATGCCACGTCCCCACGTCCTCTTTCATCTCTATTTAATGCAGGAGCCATCAGAAAGCATTCTGCTCTACTGCCCACGGCTCCAGCCCCCATGTATAATGGATGGTGCACGTAGGTGGTGTGGGCAAACACCAGGCTGAGCTTTTATAAAAATATTTACCTTGCTTTCCGCTGCCTCGGGGCCCTGGGAGACATCTGCTCCCGGCCTCTACGATGCCGCCTGGGGACCGGTGCTTTCAGCCTCACGGATGCAGGCGGCATCAGACGCTCCAGCTGGCTCCAGCCCACAGCCTCCTTGTGCTGCGGCCCACAGACCCCCTGCCCTGGCTGGCATTTGCTGCAGCTTGGGAAAATGGTGGGCACGAGGGCAAAGGAGAGAGATGCAGAGGGGAAAAAATAAAAATTTTGCACAGAGCAAAGTGCACGGAGGGTGTAGGACTTGGAGGGTGCAGGCAGAGCAGAGTGCTGAGTGTAGGATTTTCACCTCCCCGGTATGGTCGGAGCAAGGCCACCTGAACACATCTTCCCCTGTTGTGAGGAGCCAGGAGGCACCACAGACCTTCTTCCTCTTCCTCAGACAGGGCTGAGCCCAGAGCTACACAAGCATCCCTGAAAATCTGCATCCTCTTTCCTCACACCTTCCTCGGGCTCACCCAGCTCTCCAGGGGTGAACACATCCCACAAGACAGCACTCACCCTGGGCGTGCGAACGAGAGTGCGACAGCACGTCTGCCTGATGCCTCTTTCCTACCGCTGCAGCTCAGGGCAAGGCTGCGGATGCCGGGATGCCCAATGGTGGCTTCTCCTTTGCTGCAGCTCACGCGGGAGGTTTTGCTCCGGCCGGGCTGGCCCAGTGTGTTGCAAATCATTGCCATAAGGCCCAGGGGATGACAAGCAGCAGCTGGTGTGAGGATGGACATGAATTATGGATGTGCCGGCCTCCTCAGAGAGGAAAGGGCACCTGCTGCAGGCCACCTCCCGCTCCAGAGATGATGGCTTTTGTTCCACAGACCCCGCAGAAACACAGCGCTGGACAAATCGATGCCATGGTCGAGTAAAGCACAGCGCCCTGGTGACAAAGTCAGGAGGGGTGCAGTCCTCCCGAGGTCGCTCTGATGATGGGAAGCTCTTGGGGCTGGGGAGACAAGTGGCCAGGAAGAGGAGAAACCAGTCGGGGTACGTGGCGATGGTATAATTGTTGCACATCCAGGACCTGGTTCAAGGACAAAGTTTGCTGGTGGTCAGGTTGTTCTCAGCGCCTACGATTCGCTGGACCGTTGGAAGTCGGTGACCTGCAGCTGCAAGGATGCTGCGGTGCTGTGCCACAGGGCTGAGGGTGGCCATCCCTCCGTCCCCGTCGTGCCTGTGATGCCGTCCTGGAGCCTGTTCCTTAGGGAGAAAAACGGAGCAGGGCACAGAAACTGTAGAAGACCTAGTTCTCCCAGCGTGTCTCCATCAAACTCAAGAAATGTTACATTACTGCCTTATTTTGTTGGAAAAGCAGGTGCCAGCTAGGGGTGGGATTGTTCTAAAATTTAATATTCAGAAAACCAAGCCTGTGTTTTTTCCCAATTTCCAGATAGAAAAAAAAAACAACACAGGGGAAAAAAAGTATCAGCTAGTTTGTCTTCAAAGACAATTTATGTGCATATACACTGTCTATTTAAATATATCTCTATATAATTACATATTTATATATACACAGGGCTACACAACTGATCTCATAGAAAACTTTGCACCTTTACCCCAAACCTGAGCGAAGCTCACATTTAAACTCCTGGATGAAAGAGCTTTCCTGGCCCAACCCAGAGCAAGTTTCTGGTTCTGCGTGTTGCAGGTACCTTCTTAAATCAGAAGGTTGTGCAGCATGAGAAAAAAGCTCTCGCAGAAATCTGCTGTAACCACATGCTCACCCTTCTCCATCAAATTTCTCAGTTCATTTCAAAATTGTTTCGGATACATTTTTTTTATATATATTTAAAAAACCCTCCAAACTACCCAAATTTTATTTTGCATAAAGATCACACTGACTAATTAGAGCAACCTCTTCACTTTGGAGCAACTGACTGCCCTTCTGGAGAATCTGCCCCGGTCCATATAAACCCACCGGACCTGCTGGCCTCCCACCTGATCCTTTCTAAATATGGGCAGAATATTTGCTTTTTCCCCATTCCTTTAAAAATCATCAGATACTCAGATGACCAGATCAGAGACTGAGCTGATTCTTTTAATACCCCTGGGTACCAGCTCTCCAAACCTACTGAGATTTAAATATTCGGGTTGTCAGCTGATCTTAACCTCCTGGCTTGTTTCTTTTGAGAGACCAGGGTTCGCCATCCCACCCTACCAGCTCTCTCCACGTGCCTGTTGATTCCCAAAGGACAGAACGGACACGCGAAGCCTGCTTTCTCTAGAGAGAGGTTAGGAACAACCTCCAGGCTGTACCCACTGAAATGCCACATCCCCGGGGTGTACGAATCCACAACCCACCTTGAAGAACCAGGTGGCATCACCCGCTGGAGCTGGCCAAAGACGCTCCCATGATATAGGGGTGATACTCATGAACTGGACAGGCAGTGGATTTGGAAAGTGCTCTCCAGGGACTTGTGGGGCTGCAGGCACATCCGTGGCAGGAGGTGGAAAACGGGTGGCGTGCGTCTGGCATGCCAAAGGCTGCGAGCGCTGCTGGGGTGAGGTGGCTGCGCTCCCGGCTGCCCACCATCCCAACGATGGCTTCACCTTCCGCTCTTCCAGGCCACGCGTACTGCACGTAGCAGTCCCCAGCGTCAGATGGGACAACATACCGAACCAAGAGCAATTGCACACAGAGGAAATTTTCTTCTCCGGGGGCTGAGCATCACCCAGCAGCAGCTCGAATCTCCCTGAGCAGAGGGCTTCTTACAGGCAGGGCTGGCAGGAGCCCGAGCCTAGCGCCCAAGCCAGTCCGCACACCGAACTCCCATGGAAGCTCAACTGCCCTGGTCTCCAGCCCTGTAAACCTCAGCTGTTCACCGAAGGCAGAGGACAAAGGTCTCTGGCTGGGCTCTCTCGGCCGCGCATACTCCCAGGAAAAAGGAAAAACAAGCTGAGAAACCTTTGTAGGAGCCTTTGAGGGGTCTGCCTTCCTCGGCTGGGGGAAACACCCAGGAGAAGGTCCTTTAACCACCTTGACTGCACAGCTTGCAACTGCCTCCATCGTGCAGGGGTGAGCCCTGCCTGCCCTGCTCGCACGTGGCTGCTGTCCCGGGTCACCAGCGCCAAGACCTGGGCTCCGATGCTGCAGCCGGCCGAATCCTGACATGCTTGAGATGGAGAAGAGAGACACAACCAGCAAGGGAGATGTCAGGGGCTGAGGTCCAAACCCATTTATTGCAATGAAAAGGTTTCACGTGAAACCCAAGCTGGATGTGCAGGAGGAGAGATGATGCTTTGCCAGGTTTCTTGAAGGGTCGCTGTATTTCTGATCTTTTGAACAGCCTCTTTGCCCCATTCCATAGGTCGCTACTTTGAGAAGGTAAAAGGGGTTTTTCCCTCCACTGGAGCGGCATAAAAATAAATCTGTCAACTCATATTATATACATATGTATGGGCTGTATTTATATTCTGTGGGAAAGTATCACTCTATCAGTAGTTAAGTATCATTATAATTATTTTCTTTATCTTACGGAAAACTTTTTTTTTTTTTTTTTGTACAGTAAATCTGAAATCTCCTTAGGTTAGGCAGCTCCACTACTTATCTGCAATCTTTTTAGGCACAGATGCAAGGTATGGCTTGGTATGGCCAGCCTGCTCCTGCTGTTTGAGAATGACCCCCACAGCCTGTTCAGGTACTCAGACCCCATCACCCCGGAGAAAAAAACCAAAAACCTGCTTTTCAGCCAAGTTGGGCAGGTCACATATAGTACAGCAAACCCCAGGGTGTCAGCTACAGGAGCTCTGATCTGGATCCTAACAAACGGGAACAGCGGGGACACAGGGAAACCTGGGGTGGGGAAGGACCAGTGCAACGCCAGAAGGGTTCACTTTATAAACCAGGCAATATCCGTACAATGTGGCCACAGCCACAAGTGCCTGGCTGGGATGGCAGGAAATTTAATATCAGAGGTGAAAACCTTTCCTGTCCCCCCCTTTTTTTTTTTTTTTCTGGACACGAGTCTTGCATCTGTGTTGGATTGTGCACCTGACTGCAAAGCTTTGGTGAAGCTGGAGGACGTGAGCCGTCAGAAACTCGCCTGTCCTTCGGGGCGAGGGCTGCCGTGCACAGACGGGGATTACGAACAGCGGGAGCCAAGCGACAGCCAGGGAAGCAGCCTGGGTTTCCTAAATTCTGGCAAAACGCACCAAAAAAATGCCCTCTGTTAACGGCAGAACTGCAAAGACTGGCTTTGGGGCAAAGCACGGGAACTGCCGCATGAACATCACACCTTCCGCACAGCAGCCTGGCTGGCGAGAGAGAGCAATCCTTGGTTTCTTTCCAGAGCAACAGTTCGTCTCCGAATGCCATTTAAAAGACAGCAGCAACCAGAAAAGGCCCAACCGTTTCAAAGTTGACCCTCCGTAAGATGTGCAGGCAGGACGGACAGACACTCACCCCACCAGGGAAAGAAGAGCAAGGAGGTCGGGTGGGTAGGATGAGAGACAGCAAGTGACAAATGTGCTCTGAGATCCTCCAGCTGACCAAGAGCCACACAACTCCTGAACGCCGTGAGATAAAGATGCCGGAGGACTGGCATCGCAGCCCGGCTTGCTCCCGTGCCCTGGGGAAATCTGCTCTCCAGCCCTGCTGCTGCCCTCCCCAGGCCAGGGATACCTCCACGGGACCGACACACGGAGCCTCAGAAGGGGCAGGGTGGTGGGAGGTTGATAAAAAAATCATAATAATTTAAAAAAAGGCAAAAAAACCCAGCTGAGCCAAAGCAACCAACATCAAGAGCAATGGCAGGACATGTGCGGCAGGGGGGAGGTTTGTTATCTGCAACTCGACGGCAGCTCCTTCCCCAGGGAACAGTCCTGCTTTGTCCATTCCAGTCCTCTCCTAGAGACGGAAGTCACCGCTGGAGGCACGAGGGTGCGGCGGGCAGGGGGGAGCCAGGTCTCCAGGGACCCCCACGGCAGAGCCGGGCAGAACACAGCCGCTTTGGGGCTAGGAGAAGAGAGAGAAAACAGAGTGTTGAGGCATTTTGCTGTGTTTTACTAGTACCGGTCGGGCTGATGCCCGGAGGAGGCTGGCAGGAGGGGGAGCAGGTCCACTCCTGCCCTACCACCCCCGGTGGTACAAGGGCTTAGCAGCGACCTTGTACACGTCCCCATGCCTTCCCCCAGGTCCTCTCTCGCAAACGCTGACCCATCGCTTCATTGACAAGAGGCTGAAAGCACATAGAAGGCAAGTGCCTCCAACCTCCTCAGCTGATGCTCATCTTCACCTACTGACCTCCCAACCGACCTCGTGCAACCTGCCTGTAAACTGCAGGCACCTGGCCTGCAGCTGAAGAAAGCACCTGGATCTTGCACCCTTGCTGCACTCCTCCTGGCTAGCCAGCCACGAGGCGTCCACCAAGCTCTAGAGATGTGTTGGGGCTGTACTTCACTGGTCCTACAATCTCCCAAATGTCTAGGCAAGACCAGAGTCAAGGTCTTCAACAGAGCTAGAAGGCGCTTGGTGTATTGAGTTGGAGATGGAGAATGGGAGGACCCGAGCTGCAGGGTATGGCCTTCGGGAAGAAGCAGAAGATGCTTTGACAGCATCTGAGGGCCCCAGAGGTTAACACAGAGATCCCTGTGAGACAACAGGGCACCCTCCCAGTAGCAGAAGATGTCTAGCACGGAGGAACAATCTGCCCTGGGGACAGTAATCAGCCATGGCAGGACAAGCAGGGAGGCAAGACAGACCCACCCTAGACATCTCACCCAGGCTGGTGGTGTCGCAGGCTGGGGAAGCACCACTGCAGCGATGGGCTCCTCCAGGACCTAGAAGTTGATGGTCCTTACAGACACGCATGGCATTGGCATCACGGCTAGGTGAAGGGTCAGGCAGCTTTCACTCCCTACGCCCTCCCCAAACACTTGTGAGGACAGCCCTGAACGGCACCGTGACGCTCAGATCCACTGCTGCAGACCTTGCCTTGAGATGCCGGAGGGCTAGCAGCAGCCGGATGGGCTCTCCACAGGGGTTGTGCACAGGCCAGGGGACATTTCCACAAAGGAAAGACCTCATGGTACAGAAGATCTTCATCTCACACATGCTTTGTACCACCCATCAAAGCTTACCAGTGCATGGCTGGAATGACTCCCTGTACAGAAATGGCAATTAAACCACATGGAAATTAGACCTAGAGACAGCGACCTTCTAAAGGGAAGAACCCACACTCTGGTCTTTTGCTCTTTAACTCTTGGTGGAATGAAAAGCTCCTGAAGTCTTCCTTTCTGACCACGCACCAACTAGAGCAAGGCGATTCCTGCCTGCCGACCAGACCGTGTGTCCCTCCCTGTGCTGAGACCCCCAGGAAATACCAGCACAGAAGAAACCGAGCACGAGAGCGGAGAAAGGCCCTTACCCTGTGCCTGCTGTCCTGGCTCAGCGCGGAGGCGTACGTCCCGAAGGAGCTCAGGGGGGTCTCCATGGGGCTGCCGACACTCCCGAAGCACCCTGCAGCTGAGCTCGGAAAAGGGTGCTGGGGCAGAGAGGGAACAGGGCTCGGCTGCTTCTCGGGAATAAGCTGGTATGAGGAGGAGGGGGGGAAACTGGAGTACGGAGCCATCTCTTCCTGGGACCCCCCGCTGCCCGCAGCTTCCACGCTGCACAATCCGTTCAGGTCAAAGTGTGCCGCCGGCGCGCCGGGCCCTGGACCCAAGCAGCCTTGGTGCTGGGAGATCAAGTCTTGGCTGATGCCATAAAAACCAGGCTGGGCTGGGGACCCCAGGAGCGGGGAAACGTAGTCCGGCCCCGGGCTGGGAAGGAGGTGTGGAGCGGGGCCGGGGCTGGGGCCGCACAACCCGTTCGTCAGCAAGTGAGGGTGTTTCGGCTGGCCGGGTGGTCCCACGTGGCCCTGGCACTGGCTGGGCAGGGAGAAGGACCGGCGAGCATCCTCTTGGGTGGGACGCGTGGCCGGGAAGCCACCCTCCAGCTGCCCAGCCCTGGGTGGCTCCGGCGGGCAGGGGGCTGCTGGGGGGGAGCTGGGCACCTTGTCCCACGGGGTGCCCCACGCCGGCTGGAGGAAGCCGAGCAGACCCTCCTCCCCAGCTGGCCTCCATCGTGAGCCATCGGACGGCTCTTCCTCCCCCGCCGGCTCCGGCAGCAGCGGGGGCTGCCGCCCCGGCACAGTGTGGGGGGGCTGTTCCCACAGCGGAGCGGGGGGCTGGCCCAGGACAATGCCGGGCTGCACCACGTGCTGGGGCAGGTACTGCGAGTCCTCGTTCTCCCCGTGGGCCTGGAACATGGAGGTGCCTCCACGTGGGCTCGGGGATGTGCCTGGCAGGGGACGGACCTGTTGCCCTCCCTCGTGCTTGTTCACCAGAGTGGTGTGGATGTAGGAGAGAACCTCCTTGCTGGCGAGGCAGGTGTTCAGGGATGGGGCGCAGTCGGGGTCCATATTGACCATCACCATTTTCTCATCCAGCAGCAGGAGCTCTAGGTCCTCAGCGTTCAAGCCCAGGCCCTCCAGCGCACTGAAGAACTCGTTGTTGGAACAACTCTCCTCACTCTTAATTGAGAGCGAGTCCAGGGTGGCCAAGAGAGGGTCCTCCTGCTGCAAATCCACCAGCTCCCCTTTGAGGCTGTTCCCCCTTGAAGAACCTGGAGCAGTGCCCATACTCCAAGCATCTCCTCCTGCATCCAGCGAGGCCACATCCTCGAGGTGGCCCAAGGAACTGCTGCTGAAGGAGTGGTTAGGTGTGGGAGCTGGATGCAAGGCGTACACCGCCTTGTCCTGTCGCATCACGGCGCCCAGCAGAGAACTGGGGTCAACGCCATTCTTCTGGGAGCGTCCTCCGTGGCTGTGGGACGTCTTCTTGGACTTGCTGGTTTTCCCTTTGCTCTGGAAAGGGTCAGGGAAGGCCGGGAGAGGGTGTGCGCTTTGGTACAAGAGTGCCTCTCCTGTAGCAAAGGTAAAGGGAAGATGCATGGACCGTTTCCGAAGGTGCTCTCCTCCTTCTTCATCTCTGCAGGGCAGGAAGAGGAGACTGCGGCTTGTGTGTGCACAAACGCACCCCGCAAAGTGCTTCTGCAATGGCTAAGTGTGATTCCTGCAAGCCAAAGCCCCTTTGCTACAACCAGCATGCATGCACCAAGCAGAACCACGCACATAAACGTTTACGAATGCGTTTACACAACAGAAATACACACACACACACATTTTTTATATATACAGACATAAAACCACACCTCTTTAGCATTACCAAGAGGATACTTAGAACGCAAAGGGTAACAGAGCTCTGCCAGACAGAAGTCACACCTTTGCCCTGCTCATCTGTGCTGCAGCCGCCCCTCAGGACAGGGATATCAGGCTGCTGCCAGACGGCTGCCACGGTTGAGGTGCTTGCTGTTCCTGCACCCACACATCCCTACAGCTGCCGGAGAGCAGTCACCAGTCTGCCCAGGGTGTGTCTGGACCGGTGCCCGGGACACGGGGGCAGGGATGTGAGGTGCAGGGCACTGCTCAGCGCTCCCCTCTACGTGCAGGGTGGCCTTGCAGAAGGGGACGTGGCCAAACGGTATCCTACGGCACAATGACAAATCCTGCCCTGCTTGGGGCGTCGCAGAGCTCACACCGATGGAAAAAGCCAAAAAGGTAAAAAAGCCTGAGCCCCTCTCAGCCTGGGCTGACCCAGACGGCACTTACACGAGGGGTCTCTGCGTGACAATGATGTACTCGGGCTTGCCGTTCTTGTAGACGAGCCGCGCGTTAGCCTGCACCCACTTCCAGCGATTCTCCTTCGTCAGCAGGCGGAAGACCGTCAGGCCGCTCTCACCCGTCTTCATCACTGCCGGGAGGAAGCACGCGTGCCGAGGGCTGCCAGGCACGACACCAGGGGCAGGGCTGCCTCCGGCAACGCTGCCGTTTCCAGCCGGGATAAGCCGGTGGGGACACCGCAGCAGCGTGGCGGGCACATGCTGGGGACGCCATCCCGGCTAAGCACCCCTCACTACGCTCCACCCCCAGCTCCCTGCGGTGACAAGAGCGTCACAGCAAAGCGTAAAGCAAAGCATCCCGTGGGGAAAGAGCTGCTGGGCTCGACGCTACGGAGCTGCCCGGAGTCCCAGCTCGCCCAGCAGCCTCAGAGGTGGGCACGAGCGACCAGGGATGGGGCTCTTACTCCTGACGTGGTTCTCGGCACAGTACAGCATGTCGGCAGCGTGGACGAACTGGTAGCCGGTGCCGCGCATCCGCAGCTCCGCCTCGGTGTAGCCCAAAACGATCTTCCCCCTACGAGAGACCGAGAACGCACCCAGCTCAGAGACAGTGCCGGGGTGGGACATCACCCAGGCAGGGTATGGACCGGCACGCTGGAAGCCCGCAGCATCGCCCCTCAAATCAGCTCTGCTGCTTACTTGGCATCGCACGCCAAGGGGGTGAAGTCCAGCTTGTGCTTCGTCCTGAAGATCATGTTCTTGGTTCGGATCTGCAGGATGGATGGGGGCTGCAAGGGGGTGGAGATAGCGAAGAGAGCGAGCTGAGGTGGCAGTGCAGACCCGTCTTCAGACTTTTTGTTCTGCCCGTGAAGGAATTTCAGCCTGCCTTGAAGGTTTAAAGCCTGGGAAGAGAAGAAAAGCTCAGTGTCACACAGAAAACCGGGTGGAGAGAGAAGAGAGGGAGGAGAGCCGCACGAAAAGCAAGCCATCGCGCTGCAGAGTTGATGCAAATGATCCCTTGTGACTTGTCCCAGTGCTCCCTACTAAAATAAGAGGGAGGATCAAAACGATGCTACGCCGAGCTCCCCGCAGCAGCAGCCCGCTGCCTTCTGCCCCTGCAGCCACGCGCTGCCGGGCCGGGTCTGGGACACGGCAGGTCTGCAGGACCGCGCACACGTTGCAGTTGCGTCAGGGCATCGCGCGACGCACGGGCTGCTTTGCATTTTAACTGAGCTATACCACAGCCCCGACTGAGATCATAGCGTTGCTTCTAACCAACAGACAACCAGGACTTTTTCTTCATCTCGACTTTCCAAACAGCGTTGTTAGACCTGTGGTTATGAAAGGCAGAACCCCGTTATCTTGCAGCAGAGAGGAGGAGGAGGAGGGATGAACTACTTGGTCTTAAGAGACGCCTTTAACACAAAAACCTGGCAAAATGTGTAGAGGAAAAGCGCTTTTGTTCAAGATTCAGCACCTCTGAGAAGAGAGGAATAAAACCCACATGAAGAGGTTGTAGGTACAGACCAAACCTATGAAAACCAGCAAAAATATCTCCTTGTTGAGACAGGTGGGTGCTGCACATGGCAGAAAGGAACGCCGGGTCTCTCAAGGTCAACTTTTATGCTCCGGCAGTGGCATGGACCCCTCGGGGTGAGCCTGCACCCCTCCTGCTGTGGAGGTCGCAGCATGGATCTGTACTCACCAGGAAGCCGGAGGAATTATCCAGGAGGCAGCGAAAGCGGCACACGAAGCTCCTTTCCAGAAAGGAGGAGTTTTCTGGGGGCAGCTGATCCGGCTTGTAGGTGACAGCAGGAGAGCCGAGACTCTTCCCCCCTGTAGGAGAGAGGGATTGGGAAAGGAGCAAGCAAGGATGCCCAGCGAGGCTTGGAGGTCCCAGAGCACAACAGAAACTCGGGGAAAGCCACGATGTTTGGCTGAAGCCATGGCTTGAGCCACAAGAACGCAAACCCCGTGCAAGCGACGGCAGGGAGCTGGGCTCCCCGAGGTACGTGGGGAGGTACGCATCTCGTGCCCACCAGGATGCCTGGCTGCCAGCCTGCGCTTACCTTCTGCAGAAGGCTCACGGTCAGGAGCGTGGGGTGGGTTGAGTGCCCAGTGGAGGTTGCGCCTGAATTCCTCCTGGTCCTCGGTGTGGATCAGCTCAAAGACGCTCTGGTGCATGACATCTGTCTAGAGGAAAAAAAAGCAACGCGTGAGCTCTGTGGCCAGCCCCCAGGCACCAGTTTCCATGTCCCACCTGGAAATAGCCTGTCGCAGCCCCAGCTGGCCGTATCTCACCCAATTTCCCTGGTGCTCAACAATTCCCTGGCTGAATGAGGCTGAATTTGACACCTTCCACCAGAGGTGATGCTGGTGGGAACGGACAGCACATCTGGCTCTAAGGACCCCTTGCCCATGCTGGGCCAGACCTCCCCCCCACATCCTAAAGAGCCACTAGCATCAGCAACACAGCTCCCCTCTGACAAGCTCATCCCTGTAACATGGTGTTCTTCAAAATCCTAGTGCTGACTTACAGGATGAGATGAAAACGTGAGTTTGGGAACAAAACAGCAACAAAGCCACCCCAGCCCTACACTGTTACCGAGAGAACCAGGCATCTGCTCTGGGACTTGCTGCCTCTGCCCAGATGGACAGTCCTCATCCGCCCCAGATGTTGGGGAAAGCCAGCTGTGTGGGAGCAACACCAAAAACCAGTAACTGAAGGACTGTAGGTAAGTCCCACTTCCCCATAAATCCAACCCAGTGTCTTCCAGGTTACTTGGGTGCTCAGATAACCACAAAGCGTTGGAGCAGTACGGGATTTGCCAGGGGTCACCCAGAGGCACCGACATCTCACCATGGCATTACGCAATGGGGCCACGGACCTCACAGCCTGTCAACGTGGCTGGTGGAAAGTATCTGTGGGCTAGTCAAGTTGCTTTGACACCTCCTCACAACGATGTCAGGCATCACAGGGTCCAAATTCACAAGACCACGGAAAAACCCCATGCTTTTCCGAGACCCTGTGATCCCTGCAGAGCTTCCTCCTCTCAGGGAACTTGCGGCTATTCTCCACCACCAAGGAACAATCCGCTTTGCAAACCCACCACAGTGAGTCAGAGGTGTCCCACCAACCTGATGGAATCCCAGATAGTCCTGAATCGTATGCGAGGAGTAAAATATCAGTCCTTCCGATGTCACCACCAGCACAAAGCCGTTGAGCGCCTAGGAGAGAGGAGATTGGCAGGTACATGCCACACTCATGTCGCCCTTTTCTAGCTGGACGGCAAGTTCTGTTCTGCTTGGACACTGGTCACCCAAGTCCTGGCTGGTCCCAGCTAGCAGACAGCTGAACCACTGCCCCACCAAGAGAAAGGTGCAGGAGAGGAGCCAAAGCATGGGAAAACCTGGAAGGAAAGGAAGCTCTTCCCAATAGCATCTGCACACGCAGCCCAAACACAGGTTTTCACAGACCTGATGAGTCTGCTCTACCGAGCAGAGGTCAAGGGCCGCAGCTCCTTCTCCGATTATCCTCCGCTCTGCCTCACTTGGGCAAACTCCATTAAAGGCTGGATGGAGAAAAATGGGGATCAATGCCAGGAGAGCTGTGCTCACCAAGAAAACAGACGGTACCTTCTGCTTGGTTCCTCTGAGGTCAGGTAGCTCTTCCGTACAGCTGTCCGAGCGTACCCTAATCCAAACTGATGGAAAACTTTGCTTCCATCCCAAAAGTGGTCGCTCAGACTCAGATTTGGACATTTAGACTCATCCTATGTCAAAAGCAAATAAAAATCTCAGAACGGCTTGCAGAACGAAACTGGACACCATCAGGAACGGGTCCATTCTGGTATTCTGGTGGAAATGAGCCTTTCTGACAAGCCTGACTCAAAACAGAGTTTCATGTCGGACACATTTAATGTTGACCCGCATCTACCTGGGTGGCTCCGCTCGTGTAGCTCCCTTCTTCCCTGCAGCCCGGGAGGGTCCTGCGGGGCTGGAAAAGCCGGGGAACATTCAGTGGGGAGCAAACCCACTGCAGATCATTGTGTGCTGCCAGCGTTGGCTGGGCGTTCCCTTCTGCTGCTTGGCCCACGTGGATGGGGAAACTCCTGTAGGTTTGGGAGAAACCTTGCCAGTTCCTGGCCTCGTTCATGTCCCTCCTGCCCTCCCCAGGTGCCAGAGGAGAGGCCTGGACAAGGGCTGTGGTGTGCCCACGAGGGCTGCCCATGGGCAAGGAACAAGGGACCAGCCTGGAGGTGTTTGTCTCCACTGCCCGCTCCGTCCTCCCGCCATCGCTTGCCCTGAGTTGGCCAACCCAACGCTGCAAAGAGCCTTGGCCAGCAAAAGCAGAAAGGGTGAAAGCTAAAGCCTAAGGGTTCGGTTTCTGAAACTGTCACGAAAAAGTCCGATTTCTAAAAAGCCGTTTTCTTCCAAAGCAGGAGGGAGGACAGGCTGAGTCCGGTCCCTGGATTTGGGGGAAAACCACAGAATCACTGGCTGACCTTCAGAGTACGTTTTCCTTTCGGCAAATAAATGATTCACCCCAAACACACGCCTGGAGACACCCTGCTGCAAGGCACTCATCCAGCCAGTACAGCACCGTCCTTCCAAAGCGCCACACGGCAGCGAAAGGCCCGAGCGTCGGTGTCTGCGGGTTAAGGGGTGTCTGTGGGGTAAAGGGGCGTCTGCACCCACCCGCGCCTGGGACGCACGCGTTGGCCACAAGACGCTCCCAGCCGTGCTCCTCTTCCTCTGGAGCGCTCTCTGCCTCCTTGGTCTACGGGCTTGCCCAACTCAAACACCACGTCACGCAGAACCCTCCTCCCGAACAGGCGGAACGCTGTGCTCTGTTTTTTCACAAAACAAACACCCCAGCAGCTTCGCCCTCCTCACAGAAAACAGCAAATGCAGCCATCCATCTGAAGTTTCCAAAGTATTTTCAACGCTACACAACTTACGTATTTTACAGTTCGCTGGCCCTTCCATCCTCTCCTCAAGCTCCAGGACTGGCCCAAGAGCCCTGGCTTTCCATCCCTGCTCTCTGGCACCAGGTAGGAGCTGCTGCGCGTGAAAGCCTTGCTTATACGGGCACCCGAGGAGCACCCCAAAACACCCCAAAGCACCCCAAAGTGCTGCAGGCACGCAGGCACTGAACCAGCCTTCACCAGCCACGGGGGCCAGCCCTGGTGGCGCAGAGCCCGGTGCTTTGCAGACCGCGTTGTCACCTGGCCAGGGCTGGGAGCAGGCCCACAGGAGAGTCCCCTTGACCCCGAGTGGTAGGCATCGCTCCGTGACTCGGTTTCCCCAGCTCTGAAACGATCCCTATAGACTTCCAGCAAACACCTTCGAGTCCACAGTGCTGCCTAAGAGCAAAGGCCATGGAAACCCAAGAAAACCACCAGTTTAGCTCTCAGAAACTGAACAGCCTTCAAAGTCGGTACAGCACCATCCGGCCACCCTTCCCTAAGGGCTGGGGACGCTCCTGCCAGCTCCGAGCAGGAGCCTTCAGGAGGCAGTGCTCCTCCTGCGGCGTGGACCCCAGAAGCCCTATGGCTGTCCACCAGAGCCAAAACCATCCTGTACCACCGACCTGGGCTAGGGAAGCCGCAGCAGCCAGCCCTGGCCTGCTGCCCCGCTTGGTAACGTACAGACATCAGGATTAATTGGGGTCTCGCGCGTAGTCTCAGCCAAGTGCAGCTATTGTTGCTGCCAACTCCCGTTTCATTGTCCAGGTCTGCGTTTCTCCCCCCCTCTCCTTCCCTTTATTCCGGGCACAAACGCTCTCTCTCTTTCCTGGGGTTGATCTCAGTGTGTGGGAATCTGCCGCAGAGGTTAATTAGTGCCGCCAAATGCACTTTAACCCTTTGAGCAGCTTCGGAGGCGTCGCTTTGCCGTGGCGGCGGCGAGCAACGTCCCGCAGCGCTCTGCCCTTCCCCGACTGCACAGAGCAGCAGGCTGATGTCATACCCCGCAGGCAGCGACCCGTACCTGCGCCGCCGCCGCGCACCTGCGCAGACACGGTCCACCCAGTTCTCAGCCTTCCTGAAATCCCTTCAGAGGGATTTTCGTTTTTAACCCCGGTTTAAGGTACCTTCCTCTGCCGAGATCGCTGCTGGAGACAGTCTTGGGGGAAAAGGACGGGGCGATAGGGCTGGAAAATGAGAGGGGAAGGGAAGAGTCAGGGTGGGCCAAGAGACGAGACAAAGGAAGCTTGGATGTTGAAGGTGACAGATCAGGTGGAAGGAGTTTTTTAAACTCGTAGGAGCATGTCCTCATGGCACAGAGGCAGGTTCTGAGCCCCTGGAAGAGCCAAACATAACCCTCCCCTCTTTAACACCCAGCTTGGTACCTCTACAAGGATGGCATCAAGTTGATGAGCAGGACATCAACCCCTGGCAAGCCCCGTTGACCACGGTTTTGTTACATCCACCGCTGGAAAACCCTCAGGTGTTTTGTTATTAACCACCTTGGCTTTAGCATTTCTCTCACCAGACACCGAGATCCTGGCTCCCCAGCTCTCAAGCAGGGCAGTAATTACACTCACTGCTAAGAGCTGCGCGAGCTTTTGGAAAGGTGCTGGGGCTGACCCGCACGCTCGCCCCGCTCCGGATGACAGCCGGGCAGGGGACAGTGCTGCAGCCCGTCCTCAGGTGCCAGGCGGGGAGGGAAGGAGAGACCCACAGCCCTCGCAGGACATCGTGCTGCCAGAGCCTGGCCTCTTCCTACTCACCGTGCGCAGTTTGGAGCCAGGAGGTCATCTCCTGGCGTCACGGAATAGACCACGGAAGCAGCAGGCTCAGCCCAGCCGTGCTGCAGCATCACCAGCATTGCCTCCAGCATCACCAAAGGAGCCAGCTCTGCCTCCCACAGCGCTCCCAGGGTACATCCACGTACAGGGGCTGAGCGTATGGCCCAGCAGCTCCAATCCACGGACTCGGTGGGATGCATCACTGCCTGAAAACCAGGGAAGGCTTCCATGACATTGTCTTCCCTGTTTTGGCCAGTGGTTGGGCAGCATTCCCACATCAGGACCAGTGTCTGTCACTCAAAACATCTTGCTCTGCTCGACTCCCGTGTCACACCTATGGCCCGTTTACACACGAGGGCAGAGAAGCAGGAGAGCTGCATCTCCGTCGTCAGAAGCTAAGCACTGCTTCCACCGAGACGGAGGGGGTTCTGACGCCCAAATGATCTTCAGGTGGCAATTTTCTCCAGGAAGGATGGGAAAAGGAGAGGAGAAGCAACACATTTGCTGTCCCAGGGACCCAAAGAGGTCTTAAACCTCCGCTCAGTCAGAAGCACTATGAGCTACACCACGTGAAATCACTGCTTCACCCAAACATCCTGCAATCCGTAATGGAACAGCCTGCTTTTTGGGTAAAATTCAAAGGAGCTGGAAAGGGGACAAGAGGAAAATCCCTTGAAGGCATCTGCCAGGGAGAGGCGGCCAGCAAGGAGCACTAACCTGTAGGAGCAGCTCGCCCTCCAGTACCGCTGCCGAGCCCGGAGCCGGTCCGTTGCTGCGGTCTCCATCCCTCTCCGCTTCTTTGGCACCGTGATTCTTTAGAGCAACTGCACAACGCAAAGGGAAGGGGCTTCAGCGCCGCAGTAACACACACAAGTCACCACCACAACCGCCCACAAACGTGGACCTGGCTGCAAAGCTGGGCAAGGCAGTGCCAGGGGAAGCGGTGACGTACTGCCAGCCCTTTGCTTCACCCCTCAAGAGAGTCGATTTTAACAGGACTTTTTTCTTCCACCCAATACCCTCGACTTTTTTTTTTCCCTCCCCTCCCGGATCTTTAACAACCAACATCCTCAGCTTCCTTTTCTCCCTCCCCCAGACCTTCAACAAGAGCAGTTAAAGCCAGGGACCAGACAGGCATCAGCACAACAACTACAAGGTCCTGCCTTTAGCAGCAATTACCTGCAACCAGCAGCACAAAAGGACGTGTTTAGCGAGCTCACCACCTGGGAATCTCTCTTCTAATTTAGCAATAGCGACCACAGAGGTCCCCGGTCCCGACGCGGACGCTGGTCAATGCCTGCACGGCTCCTTGGGAGCAGCGAGGGACAGCCCTCGGGGCCACCCCACGCACACCCCGCTGGCTCTCGCTGGGGGACTCACCGCACCCAGCACTTCTCTGCGATGCTGAAGCAGAACGGATCGGCCCCACGCGCGCGCCTTGACCCCGTGAAGGACAGCTGGCCAACAGCAGCAAATGCCTGCGGCGAAAGGCGTTGCAGCAAACCCCACTCTCATCCGGGATAAAGAACGCGTTATTTTGAAGGGTACAATCCGGATAGTCCGGTCGACGATGTCTCGTTACAGTTCAAGCGACAGAGTGGGTTTATTCCGTCAAATTAAGGCAAAGCCGCAGCGCACAGCGGGAGAAAAACGACATGGAGAAATGCACACGCGGCTACAAACGTAGCCGCCCGAGACTGAAGCAACCTAATAGCCATCGATGCACAATAAACAGGGATGAGGAAATCCACCACTCAGTTTAACTAAAAGATGCGCCTGTAAATTTTGTACCGTGCTCCCCAAGAGAACAAATCCCAGGGTTATTTTAGGGTGGATAACATTTACAGAGTGAGAGGAGAACAAGCCTGTGCCTGGCAGGCCTGCCCAGGAGACGGCAGAGAATGCAGCAAAGCCAGGAAGCTTCTTCCAAGCACCGCAAGGACGGAGAGCAGGATTTGGCCTCCGATAAACCAGCTGCTACTTGGCAGGAAAGGTGCGAGGCTCCCGCTGCAGCCACCACAGCCGCCGGCCCTTGTTCCTGCTCGGAGAGAGCCAAAGCGCTTTCGAATGTGCTTCTCCCAGCTCCTGTGCTACGCGTGCCAAGGAGCTGCCGCGCTCCGATGCGACGGGAGCTGGAAGCGGACAGGCCATAAAGCTGTCGGCGGGAGCAAAGCCACGAGCCGCGACGGAGCAGCGAGTCAGAAGGCACCAGCCAGCAGCACGTAAAAGAAACCGGGCCCCGTGACGCCCGGCTCGCCTTGCGCTTTGCCAAAGCAGCTGCTGGAACTCAGCCCCTCCAGCACGCAGGAGCTCGCGGGGGAGCAGCTTTGCAGCTGCTGCGAAAGGCGGATGCTCCGGACACGTCTCCGAGCTTTCCGGGACCAGGAGGTCTGAAGCCGACCCCAGCAGCCCCCGTGTTCACAGGGCAGTCGCGAGCGGAGGGGCCGGTTCGGTCTCCAAAGCGGAGTCCCCTCGCCTGTCAGCATCTCTGCGCTGGGACAGCGAAGACGCGCCGTCCCCCGCAGACCCGCTCTCTTCCACTGCCGGGGCTCGCCTGCCATCCCAAAGGCCTCCGCGTCCCCCGGGGGCCTTCGCCACTGGCTCACAGGTAGGTGGGAGCAAGGAGGGGTGCCGGGGCGTGCAGAGCCTCGCTGGTACGCACGTGAGGCTTTGGGGACAACATGCAGCTCCCCCAGAGCCGGGACCATCCCGACGATCAGTTCCGCTCCGTAACCAGACGCAAAGCATGTCCGGGTTCTGATATTGCTTTTCATCAGAAGAGAAAAAGATCTGATATGGCAGCAAAACCCCTGCTTCCGCCAGGTCTGGGAAATTCCCCTCAGGCTCAGCCCACACAGATTATTTCAGGAGCTATTTGAGCGCCGAGGGGCCGACAGCCCGGGATTAAGTTTACGGCACGCGTTTGTACAACAGCGGGCGGACGCGCGCACGCTGCCGCGTCCCAACCGCTCCCCCGCCCTGCCCGCCGTCCCGCTGCCAGCGCTGCTGCCCAGGGCCTGCCCGCGGTCCCCTGCCCGCCTCGCACCCCGACGGCTCCGCACCACGTCCCAGGCGCGGGCAGGTCACCGGGCAGAGTGGCGTCCCGTGGCGCGGATGGAGCGGGTTTCCGGCAGCACCGTTCCAGCAGCTCGCTTTTCCGATCCCTAGGAGCAAAACGTAGGAGCTATGAATTATTCAAGGTCTTCGGTCCTCCTCTGCCGGCTCCCAGGCAGCTGCACGGGAGGCGCAAGATAAAAATAAATGTGGAGGACAGAAGAGCGGCTAAAGGGTGCTGCCCTCTCCTCGGAGGTCTGGTTTAACGGTTTGGTATTTCCCTGCAAAAAAGGAAAACTTGATCACAACCGCTGCCTAAAAATAGACTTTGCTGTCAGCATCATCTGGGCTGCTTCTAAGCTGCGGGGCCAGAGGAATCACGACTAAAAATCAGAGGAGGGTCCACTGTCCTCCACACAGACGCCTGCCGCCGAACCCAACCCACTCCTGCGGGCAGGACCGAAGCCCGGGGGGGCGAGGGGCTGCTCTCCTACAAGCCAGAATCCCGGGGGGGGTTTTCCCGCGACCTTCACCGAACAGCACGTTTTTCCACCCGAGCCACCCAAGGAACCCCAAAGATGACCTGCTCTTGGCTGCAGACATCTCGGGCGGGCCCCCGCCTGCCGTCCCCCGGCTTTGTCTCTCCGTAAATAGCCCCGCGCAGCCCCGCGGGTCAGCAATTCAGCAGAACTGTCGCAGCGCATCAGCCTGACGGAGCGGAGAGAGCCGGAGAGCCGGTGGCATCCTCCCCGCCACGGCACCCTCCCTTCCCACGGCACCCTTCCCTTCCCCTCCCACG
>VXBL01009961.1:45384-80477 GCA_013400195.1 Aramus guarauna
TGAGGGGGGATGTGGGGGGCTGAGGGGGAAGAAATGGGGCATGTGGGTGTGAGCACTTGTGTCACTACAGCCACATCACACACCAGGATGCCTGTGGGTGCACAGCTGCATCAGGGCAGGTGTCCATGTGTGAGCCTGTGCACACGTGTGCATGGCAGTGACACCAGGAAGGTGTGCGTGCGAGTGTCACAGCGTGACTGTGTCTACAGTCCTTCCACTGCACAGGGCGGTGGGGGGTGCAACAGCAAGACAGTCACACCCCTGCTGTGCACACTCATAGTGGCTGCAGACAGTGAGAAGAAGCGTGTTGCACCCCCACCCTGGGCTGGGCACACATGCCTGCACGCTCGTACGGAGGCAGGGGGGTGTGCAATGCCCCAGCCACGGTCTCCCCAGCTCTGTCCCTCCACACGGCTGCACCGAGGCCCGTGCAGCAACACAGCCAGGCACTGAGCAAGGTCAGAGCACGCACAGGGCAACGCGTTTCCATTGCCTGCAGCCTCCGAGGGTATCCACAGGGCTGCACTCCTCCCCAAAATTACCCCGAACGGGGCAAAGCTCTGTGCCCCCAGCCCCACATCTCGCCCGGTGTGGGAGGAGGGGGTGAGCCAGGACCGGCCTCCTTCAGCAAGGAGAACCGGGGGCTAAGCCGAAAGGAGCCTTCTTCAGCTACCTGCTCAGTCAAGAGGGAAATGGAGAGATGCTGTTTCAGGTCAAAACAAACCACCACCGCTATACAAAGCAAATTGCCTTTTAATACGTAACCAAACGCAGGGGGGTGAGTTTCAGGACATCTTTTTATCGCCAGCATCATCTGTCTGCCAACAGCAATACAAAGAAATCACAAAGCGTAAAATGAGACACTGCCATGAAAATAGACGTTATGTGCACACACACAACATCTACAGAGGTAATCACAAGTAACAGAGCACCAGGGGTCTGTCTCGGCCCCAACCAGCAGAGCCTGGCAGGGTGCCCCCTCCCCAAGGGCACCTCTTGCAGAACCGGGAGCCCTCAGCACCCCCCCAGCTGGGGCTGCGCAGTTTCACATCATCTTACAGCTGCCGGGACAATAAAAAGCCCATCCTGCTGCTTTTGGGCTCCGCTGAGTCGTAAGGCTCCGTATCCCAGCCACTCGGCTCCTTGCCCCATCCCGGGTGTTCTCCAGGCCACGTGGGAGGGGTCCGATGCATTTTCGGCATCGCCCTACTCCCAGCCTGCAGCCAGGAGCTGAACCCTTCCCGACCCCCGGCTTGCCCTGTGAGCGGCCCCCGCAGCCCCAGCGCAGTGAGGCAAAGCAGGGCATGACGGCAGAGCCCCAAGGAGATGAGGTCACCCCACCAGGACACGCGCAGGCTTGCTGCTGGGCTAGCCCTGCACTAATTACCTGATTTTACTCACTTGGCAAGCAGGACATGCTTAATACTGGTGTGAGGGGCAGACACGATGCTCAGGGTGACGGGTGCAAGGAGGGGGAAGATGTGGAGGTCCCCAGCCTCTCCCACCTCTGACCAGCCTGGCTTGCATAGCCGGTCTTGAACCAAACCACCTCCCCCCCCAGCCTTGCTTTTTCGGTGGGTTTTCCCTGACACATCTGGGAAGATTTGCCCTGTGGTGGGAATAAAAAAAACAAACCAAAAAACTAATTCACATCTTAGGTTAAAAAAAAAATACAAAAGAAAAGGAATTCAACGAAGTGGGCTGCTCTCCAGGACAGCAGTTTGAGGGGCACAAAGTCGGTGCGAAGTGGAAGCAGACGGCAGTCACTGCATCCCTTCCTGCCCTTCTCACCGCTTTGGCAAAACCACCCCATCCCGAGCAACTGCAGGAGTAAGCCCCGTTCTTCCTCCGTCTGGTGGCACTGCTGAGCGCAGGAGGAACACAAGGACAAGCCAGTGACAAACCCAAGGGGAACTTGGCTGGACCTTCCCCACCCTGCTGTAGGAGAAGGTCAGAGCCTGGTACCTGCTTCTCCCAAACTCCCCGGGAAGGCTGCTGAGGAGCCCAAAATCCCAACCTGCTTCTGCTCTCACCAACTCCGCCTCGCAGAGACACCCTTCAAATGCTGCTGAGCTTCTCAAAGTGCTTGGTAACATTCCCTTTTCTAAAGGAACTGGATCTCCAGAAGCTCAAGAGGAGGAGAGGAGACGGAGAGCACAGGGTACCCTGTGCTCCGGCAAGCAGCAGAGAGGCTCAGGCACAGGAGGAGATGATGCAGGGTGGCACCGTGGCAAGGGTGGTCCACACACAGGTGACGAGGAGACCACGCTGCATCAAGGAAACAGCGATTTGGTGCTGTGGTGCCTGTCAGACTGGTAGGTCTGTCTGCAAGACATTGCCAGGAAGGCATGAACTGGAGAGCAGGGGGGTCCTTTCCTTGACCCCAAGAGTGGGACAAACCTCCCTGCTGGCAGGGCTGCATCTACCCAAAAGGCTTCTTACAGAAAAAATGCAAACCACTTTGTCTTCAGCTACCCAAAAGCTCTGTAGGGGCACCTCATTTCACGCACTGGGAGACAAAATCCAGAGCGACCAGGACACATGGGGCACCACTTGAGGGTGTGTCTGGCCAGAAGAGCACATAATTGCTGGTGGCTTCTCAAAATGCGGCTCCTAGGTCACAGCAAGGCTTCAAAACAGGCTGCCCGCAACCGACACTGTGCCCGCATCCCCTCAGCACCACCCCTCGCTCCATCCGTTTGAGCGGGTGCACCCTCAGGTCCTGCAGCCCTCGCACCTCACCTTGAGCTGGACCTCGCAGGCACAGAGCTGCTGCCCGCCCGCAAAGGACGCTGATGGGAAGTCAGGGCCCCGCTCGGAGGAGGGCAGCGCTCCTGTACCTACCACCTTCGCAGGGAGAGCTGCTGAGCACCTCAAAACCGAGCCCGGTGAGGAACATGATGCTCCAGGGTGGCTCTCACTGGGGTAAGGCAAAGCACCCAGCTGCTGGGGAAGGGATGCTTTAGAAGCATCCCTAAGAAAGGCGCTCTCATGTCCAAAAAGGTTATTTCTGTACTGGCACTCAGGCAGCAACATCTGGTGGGTGCTGGAACCCATGCTGGACCCCAGCAGGAGTCCGCTGTGTTGCACCGGATCTGCCCCACCACATCTCCGAGGAGCTGCCCCAGCCTGCGGGAGCCATGGCTGGTGCTGCAGGAGCCACTTGTCCTGCTCCCCCTCCCAAGAAAAGCTGGGTGCTGGGGGCAGTGTTGGGGGCTGTTTGGGGAAGATACCATCCCCTGGCAGCTGGCTGACACCTAAGGGTGCCAACGCTCGTGCAGGGAGAGCAGCCTCCTCATCGCCGAGGTCCCCAGCCCCAGAGAACAAGGACTCATGCAAGCCACGCACAGGGCAAGGAGCAGGTTGGGAGGGCAGCACCCACAGCCCAGCCCTGGGGGGGCTCTCAGGGCTGCCGGCCACCAGAGTTTGTGACTCCAGGTGTGTCCCTGCTACTTCCAGCTGTTTTGGAGCTGTGGTCATCCAAGCTTCTGACGGGCAACCTCCAGGAGAAGCGCTCTGACCCAAAGCGTTGGCTGGGTTTGCCTGGACCAGGACGTCGTGCCACCGAGTCACTAGTGCATTTGAGTGCAACGCAGGTGGGCAGCTTGAGCCCACCAGCTCACACCCGGGCTGGCTCTGATCATCAGGAACAGCATTATCTACAGGAGCAGAGGTGGTAACTTCTGTTTGAAGCACTTGTCCTAGGTTTGCCAGCTGAAGTGCTACAGAGGGCTTGCTGCTGGAGCCTGGGACATCCAGAAGAGTCCTGCCCACCAGCCTGGCTGGGTTAAATGGGACCTGCTGGTCTGGTTGAGCAGAGCTGACCTCGGATGTGATAGAGACTAGAGAGATGGCAGCATCTTGGCCTTGTGCACCAGGTGCCTGGGGCTGCAGTGGGGCTTCAAACGCTGAATTAGTTGCCCAGCAGTGCTGGAAGTGAGCCACAGCACTGTTTTCCTCATCGCAGGGGGAGGCACTGCAGCGTGGGAAGTCCGTGCTCTTCCCAGCATCCTCCCTGAGGAGCATCTGCTCCACACAGGATGTCACCTCGGTGCCCAGCCTCTCTCCAGCCTCCTGAGCAGGAGGCTTCTCCCCTGCACCCAAGCTGAGCAGAGTCTCCTCCCACCACTGCAGCTCTGCACTGCCCACGTTGAGGCTCTGGCAGATGTTGCCATCCACCTTGCTCTTCTCAAAGAGGGTTTCAAAAACGACCAGAAGGGAGTCGCTGTCCTCCTTGGCATCACTGACTTCCTCATTCTGGCTCAGTCCATCGGGCTCAGTAATGAGATCTGGCAAGAACTGAGGCACATTATCAGCATGGGAGATGTATATGGATGCGTCCTGCTTCATCATGGCCCCAAGAAGAGAGTTGGGGTCTACCGAGTGCTGCTTGGAGTGGGATTTTGCTTGTGTCTGCAACTCCTCCTTAGCCTGGAAGGAGTCCAGGAACTCAGGAAGGTCATTCCCGTACAGGACTGCTTCCCCTGTGGCAAAGCTAAAAGGCAGCTGCAGGTTTCTCTTCCGCAGATGTTCCTCCCCTTCCTCATTCCTTCAGGGTGGAGGGAAAAAAAATAAAAAGAGAAATGGAAACAGCATAAGCATCTCCTCTGGGCCAGGCAAAACCACCCTCCCAACAGCAAGACAGGAGCTCAGAGCCCTTCCCTGGCATTTTTAAAGAAAAGTGGGTTGGGTTAGGCTGGCTACGACAGTGCTGCTGGAGAACTGGGGCTCTGGGGAGCCTGTGGCGGGGGTCCACATGGCTCAGGGACGGGCTGCGTCTCCAGGGCTCGCCCCAGGCAGGAGTGAGGATGTCTGCAAGCACCTTCTCACAGCCACTTCAATCACATACCCCTGCTAAAGGAGGGCATGTGCCACAAAGTGCTGACTGTGCATCCCACCCGCCTTTTCCTCCACCTGCCCCGAGCAGCCCCACAGCCACCCGTGCCGAGAGCAGGCGAATGCACCCGGGGAACCCAGCGATACTCACGACAGGGCTCGCTGCCGGGCGATGATGCAGTCGGGCTTGCCCCCTTTGTACACCAGCCGAGCGTTGGCCTGCACCCACACCCAGCTGCCCTTCTTGGTCAGCAGCCGGAAAACCGTCAGCCCGCTCTCCCCCGTCTTCATCACTGGGGCAGGGAGACAAGAGAGGCGGCACGGGCACAGTTACTGCACGGGGGTAGACAAATGGCACAGGCAAGATGCCACGATGTCGAGCATCGCCTTGCGCCCATACTGTAGGGGCGGAAAAGGCAGGATGTGGCCAGCACGCCATGGCACATGTGGTGCTGTCCCCCTGCAGCTCCCCGAGCGGGTGTCGCTCAGGAGGGGAGAGCCTTTATCAGAGCTGCCTCAGACCTGGGATGTTTGGGCCACCAAGGAGCAACAGTACTGGCATGACCAGAGTTGTGCCAGGGAGCTGCAAGGGCTCCCCCCCGCCCCGCAAATGCACCCACCCCGGTGGTCCCTCCAGCACTCACTTCTCACGTGGTTCTCTGCGCAGTACATCATGTCAGCCGCGTGCACAAACTGGTACCCGGACCCCCTCCTGCACAGCTCCGTTTCCGTGTACCCCAGGACAACCTTCCCCCTGGAAACAGCACAGAAACCCAGTGACACCGCGGGATGGAGGGAGGGATCCCCCAGCTGCACCTCACAGGCCAGACATGACCCCCTGACCAGAGACCCCCACTTTGGGTGGTGCAACTCTCCATCCCGGGCTGAGCTGCATCCCGCTCTTCCACAAAACCCCACGCTGGGTTTGTGGGGCTAAAACACAGCAGCCAAGATGCGCTGGCACCCAGTTAATCTGCTCCCCATGTTACTGGGTTGCAGAAATTCCCAGCAGCGGATAGACAAAAGCATCAGACATCTTGCCATGGGAGCTGGGTGAGAAGTGACCTGCTCCCAAGGGCTCTGGCTTTCTCTCTAGTGCCTGCAACCACGGATTTTGCCACGGGGAAGGTGTGGGAAGCCGTACCGGGAATCGCAGGCCATGGGAGTGAAGTCCAGCTTGTGCTTTGTCTGGAAGATCAGCGTCTTAGTCCGAAGCTCCAGGATGGAGAGTGACTGGAGGGGAGTTGCGATGGCAAAGAGTGCAAGCGGGGACCCGTCTGATGCCGCCTTCTGCTGCCCAAGAAGGAATTTCAAGCGCCCACGGAAATTCAAGGCCTTAGAGGGAATTAGAAAGTGTGGGTGTGAAGCAAAGAGGGTGATGGGAACTGGCAGTGCTCCCACCCTGACGGAACACGAGCAATCCCTAGGGAACACAATGGGGGCGGAGGGGCATCCCGGCATGGGGCTGCGTTACCAGAAATCCCGAGGAGTTATCAAGCAAGCAGCGGAAGCGGCAGGTGAAGCTCCTCTCCGCAAAGGACAGCTTCTCAGGGTGGAGATGCTGGGGGCTGGACGTGGCACTGCATCCAGCCGGCAGTGCCTGGTCGCCGGGAAGGGCTGGGAAACCAAAAGGGAACAACATGAAGCTTTCCAAACTGCGCACCTTGAACCCAGGGCCTTGCAGACCTGCTCCTGGTCGAGACTCTGCTGCTCAAGCGAACCCGGGATCTTCACAAAAGGGGTAGGACCTTGCCAGGGGAAATTACCGGTTCACAGTAGTTTCTGGTCCCCGCAAGCTCAGCTTGCCTCCTAGACAAGGCAACAACCCCCCCGCAGTGAAATAAATAGGTGAAAACTAAAAAGGCTTAGGAAGAAGCCCATCCCTCCAGCACAGGTAAAGGCAGCAGGTCACTGCTGTTGGCTGCTTTGGGTGACAAGCAGCCAACCTCTGAGATGACTGCCAGTCCCGGGGGGAGGCTGCGGGATGCTCCTCAGAACAGGGATGTGCTTGGTGGCCACAAATGCCACCAGGAGGGTTTTCCGGCACGGGGTGACCACGCAGAGGCGGCCGGCTGGTCCCCGGCACTCACCATCGGCAGTGTGCTGGGTACTGCTGGACACTGGGTCCCCGTGCAGCTGGCGGTGGAAGGCGGCTCGGTCATCTGCATGGATCAGCTCGTACACGCTCTGGTAGATGAGATCTGACTGGAATGACACAAGGGAAAAGAACGTCGAGCTCCTGCCCAGCCTGGCAGAGGCGTCTGGAGCGGGACACAGCAGAAGGCTTTCCTTCGTGGGTACTAGAATTGCAGTGGTTGAGTGTGAAGAAACAGGAAAACGCAGCCAGCTTTGTGTGCTGCCCAACACAGCTGCCTCCTCCTCCTAGGGAGGTCTGTGCCTTGGATCTGACTCTCCCACCCTGGTCCTACACACTGTAGTGGTCAGCGTGGCCCTGCCAAGCCCATGGGCAGCTCAGGCCATTGACTGCCACGTCCCTGCCCTCAAACATGCCAGAGGGGAGCCTCCTGCTCAGACACACGGGTACTTCTGCCTCTGACAGTTGTTTTGACTTGGGGCATCAGCCCGTGAGGATCCTTCTACAGTGAGCTGGGAAAGGGTGCAAAGAGAGGACAGAGAAGACAACACACCGGTCTCTCTGCAGGTGCACCAGGAACCCATGGAAGAAAGTGGGTTTAGTAGCATCACGGTACTCCTGCTGACTCAGTCCTTTGGCCAAAGGAGCTGGATGTCAGAGGTAACAGGGTGGATACGGGGAGAGACCTGCTTTTCCTCAGCATCTCATGTAACCCACGGTACTGCAGGGCACTGCTCACCAGCAAGATACCCTCAGCCCTCTAAGTGAGGGCATACGTGCCCAGCAACACGATGCAAGAAAAATCTCACCCCCTTCTTCAACACAAAGACAGGAGGATACAGAGCTTGCTGTTGCTCAGCTTGCATCTGTTCCTACTAAATCTCGAGCATGCCTGCTGGCTTTACAGCCCCCAAAGAACGTGACTCATTTGAAAACGTGCATCAAAAACAACCCAAGGGAGCTGGGATGGAAGAAAGCCCTGGCATGGCTATCAGTATCTCCTTCCCAGGCCGGGGCTGCACCCATCTGCTTACAGCCAGCAAATATCAGTACCCACCTGATGAAAGCCCAGGTAGTCCTGCACAGTAGGGGAGATGTAGAAGATGTAGCCGTCTCCAGTCACAGCAATGACAAATCCATTGAGTGCCTGAAAGTGTAAGTTCAGCCCAGAGTTACTCTCCATAACTTCAATCCAGCTGCTGAAAGATGATCTTCTCGAGGTGTTGCTTAAGCATTTGGGGACGGGAAGGGACCTTCATCAACAAGGAGCCCACAAAAATGAAAGCATCTTCTGACCATGCAAGACTCAATCCTGGTTAGTTGGAGTTTGGTGGTTTGTTGGTTCCCCCCCCANCTCTCACCATCAATCAGGAGGGACCAGCTAAGGAAACATTTCATGGAGAACCTAGAGTTAGTCACCTCCTCTCCAGCTGTACCAGGGTATAGGTATGTTTTTCTGGGGCTCTGATTTTCTCTAACAAACCTGCCTACAACCTCAGGAACAAGTAGTGCAGAGGGAAGGAGGACTGCCCTGAGCCAGGCAGGAACCTGGTGACTCCAGAAGAAGCCTACCATCAGTTCAAGCATAATGAAGCCTTCAGAAATAGTAACCACACTGCAGTCAGTCACCGACCTGACCTATTTATCTACTCATTCATTTTAAGGATGACCTCCAAAGGCACTTGGGGCCTCACTCCTTACTCCAAATTTTACAGTTAGGAGGTTATACAAGCTTATTTCTGCACTTCTGCATGTCTTCTCCCCACACTTTCTCCAATTACCCCCCCAAAACCTGCCTTTTAGTCCTTAGCACCTGAGGGCACTGCTGTCCCTCGGACTCCTGCTCTCAGCTCCAAGGGTACGTGAAGAACTCATCACAAAGTACACGAAGCCAGACCACCTCCAGTCACTGCTATCATTCAGAGATGGTAATGCAGCTAAAACCAACGCTCCCTTTGAAATCAAGAGCAGCGGAAAAATCTGGAAAGTCAGATCCCAGATTTGTGATGGCCCTGACATCACACCTGTGACATCTGACATGGTTCTTATAAGCATGCAGATTGTTTGCCACATCGTCGAGGATGTGGCAGCATCCTGCTCTCACCTGTGATGATGCAGGACCACAACCCCTTTCTTAGCATCCTCAAGAGGTCTCATTGCTCTTGAAGACCCTCAAACATGTCCTGGCATTGAACTGCCACTATGAGACACCACACTGGGAAAGTTACTCTCCTCTTGCCTGTGTTCTAGACAATAGAAGATAAAGCTTTAAACACAAAAAAACCCCAATCTCTATTTAAAAAAAAACAACACATCTTTGTTCTCATACCATCAGCTAACTTCACTTTTTGCCTTGCACTCTGCAATTACATACACATGACCTGAGATTAAATACATACCCAACTGGTAGCTCCTTGCTTGAAAAAGGCCAAACTCACACCAAATTAGAGAAACTATTCCAAAACTATGGGAGATCATGGCTGAGATGGATGGAACAGAGCTCAGGCATCAAGTGAATAGCCAAAAAAAGAGGCAAGATGAAGATCCAGAGATATGTGGTAATCATCTCAGGCTGATTTCCTCCAAAAGGAAAGTACTGCACTTGTTTGTGATGTGATGTATTTAATTTATTAGTGAAAAGGAGACAAATTAGGAAAAGAAAACCTTAAGTGGAAGCCTGTGTTTAATCAGGATGTGGGCAGAAGTCTCAGCAGATCTCATAAGCATCAGCCCAGGACCTGACATGACAATTATGGACTCTGCCCTCGCTGCTCGGCTTGACCACCCTGAACCACCCCCCAACGGGACTGCAGGGATGTGCTGTTTGCGTGCAGACAGGCTGGACAGAAGGGTCTGGCCACCCTCTTCCCCCATGCAAAAAGGAGCTCGTGCATTTGCCCATTTACAGCAACAGTCAGGCTGGTCTGGGATGGCTTTTTTTAGTCACTTGGATTATTTGAGAAGCTGCTGGATTGAGCATGTTGCTCGATACCGTACAGATCCAGCTTGCAGCGGGACCAGTCCCTGTCCTTTGTGCACTGCAGCCCCCCAAGGGGCCCTGAGTCAGAGTTTTCTGCAAATTACATATCCCATTAAAATGTGCTTTGAGGGGGGAAAACCATCAGGCAGCTCAGCTGGGGGATTTCTGTCACATTAACACCTCATAAGCTCTCCAGATGCCTTCAATCACCCAAGGCTGCCAATGCTCTGGTGGCTCAAAAAATTGCCATCACATGGTCCAGCCCAAATCCCCAGTGAGCACTTGGGAGCAGCTCCATCACAGGACTGGGGCAACCACGGGCTCCCTCCTGGCTATCACATTATTCCAGCCATTCCTTCGTGACCAGCACACTTGGAGTCAGCTGAGACCGCTCCTGGGAGCAAAGCCCACATGGGAGACTATGTGGCTTCACTGCCAGAAGTCATGACTCTTCCAGGAGTCATCCCCTCAGTGAAATCCCCTTTTGGGAGCTCCTGCTGGGGCTCTGCTCACAGGAGTGCTCACACCTGCCTGCCTCTCCCTAACAGCCATGCAGGAGCAGGGTTGAAGACACCAAAGTCAGACTTTAAAGAGAGCCAAGCAGCCACTGGCTTTTCTTTGGAGAGGTGGAAGAAGGGAGAAGAGGGCTCAAGGCCCAGAAAGCAGACACATGCAATATCAGGAACACAGCCGTGGAACGATTAAAGGTCTTGCACAGACTTGCCCTGCAGCCCCAAGGAGCAGCATGTTTTGAGATGCCCAGATGCTTATTCAGCAACCAGCCTTTCCATCTGCCCTTTCTATCCTATCTCCTTCCAGCTTACGTCTATAAATTGCAGCCCAAGCAGACAGCTTCCCATCCAGCTGATTCACCAGCTCCTTGTTCTCCAAAATCTGGTGAGAGCTGTTCCATGAGACACACGCTGGCCTTTCTACAGAGCAAAAGCTCCCACCACGCATTGAGTTTGTCCACCACTGTCTCCCAGATCCATCTTCCCTTCTTTTCTCCCCCTCAATCTTCAAACTGAAGCTGGGCTGTTTCCATCCCAGGCAGGCTGTGAACCCACGCTGGGGACCCCATGCAATGCCCCAGGTAGGGCAACCCCTCCCTAGCAGATGCTTTATCCTGCAGCTGTCACCACTGACCTCTGGGCATGTACTAGAGCACAAGGAACCCACCGTCTCAGGGACTATAACCAGGGACCACTCCCTACTCTGCTGCAGGACACCCCTGCACCCTCCTGGTTGGGATTTACAAACTTGTGCACATTGGGTCCATGACCCATAGGAAAAACACCAGGTTTGGGCCCAGCGACAGCCAATGCCTGCAAGCTACAGGTGCAGACATCACCCGATGCCTTTGTGAGAAGGCTACAGCCCACCACCCCAAGCCCTGCTCCGTTCACGGATGCAGCTCATGGTCTAGCCACAGGTGGGACCCCATCCTCCATAGCTGCTGTACGGTTCAGCAGACAGGGACCAGCCATTGTGCCCAGTGGATAGCAGGAGCCGAGGGAAGACCTCAAACAACCAAGTTATGGCACGATACCTGGAGCAGCAGTTCCCCCTCAGGAAACAGCTCCCTGGTGACCTGCAGATCTGTCCGTCCGTTCCCTCCTGGGGCTCTGGGCTGATCTGGCATGCAGTCACCAACGTTCGTAGCTGTGGCTGGGAGTGAGAGGGCAAGAAATCAGCGTGGAATGGGCAAGCCAGGAGCCTCTCCCTCCTCCTCCCCCACCCCAGCACTGCTCATGCATGGCTGCGCTATACAACCCAAAGCACATTGACCCAGCTTAGAGGAAGATGAGACCAGGGGTAGTTGGAGCAGACCCATGCCCAACTTGCCCAACGCTTCCTCCAAGAGATTATTTCCCCTACTTGGTCCCATTTCTGGGAAGCCTCACTTCTCCCAAGGTCTGAGGCAGAGGTGCAAAACAGAGCAGAGCGCTTCTGGGCTGCCCAGGCTAGGAAACACCACCCAACACAGGAAGGTTAGGGCCTGGTAGATCTGGAGTTGGCTTCAAGCCACCCCAGTGCCCCAGTGTCTGCTTTCCTGCCCTTCAGGGCTGACAAAAGATGGTGGTAAACCTTCCCAAGCCATCTGAGATGCCAAAACACCCATAGTTTTTCTCCCACCTTTGGCTGCTCGGAAGCAGATCAGAGGGTTGATGGCCATGGGAGTCCCAGTGAGACACCAAAGCAGCTCTCTGCTCCTGGGACTCGCTACCATGACTCCCTGGGCTGATTCATGCACTGCCTCATGCCTCCTTGCTAGATGCCTTCAAGGCAACACCCGTGGGTGCAGCCAATGTGAAACCTCCTGCCCTGGTTGCAGGACCTCAAGCATCATGGGACACAGAAAACCGGTTGTTCAGGGAACAGGAATGAGGACGGTGGCTCCCGGGGACATCCCCGGAGCAGTACTTCATCTGCTGGGGAATTATCCTTGAAAAACTCAGTCCAAACTCAGCTTCCAACTAAAGGACAATTTTCAAGGCAGGTTTTTTTGTCAGCTTGACCAAAAACCAACAGGAACACCTCAAAGCAGCCCCCATTTAGGAACCACCCCACCTCTGCCACAACCGGGAGCTCCTGCATCATCCTGGGGTTGGGCAGGGTTCATCACACCCCAACAGAGCACCATCCTGCCCCATCTGAGCCCTGGGGTTCTGATGGCACTGCACAACCTGGGCTGGATCCAAAGGGAAAGGTCTTCCTAATCTGATGGAGTGGTAGGGAATGAGGAAAAACCCCAAACCATCCCAAGTATGGCCACACATTTAATTTTCTCCATGAGAGAAGTTCTCACCTCACTATTGAAAGGTTTTAAAGGTTTGTAATCCCCACCACCACAGCACCAAGTTCAAAGCCAAAATAATTCCAAACCTAAAAAAAGTTTTATCTGAAACAGCTGATATGAGACAAATTGCTTTTCATCAAACCATCAATATGCAAAAGCATTTTCCCTGACAGAACTGCATTTTTGTATTAAAAAACCCCAATCTGAGGTCAAAACATCGCTCAGCTCTACACGTGGAGCCTGAGTGACAACAAGAACACACCCATGCAGGTTAACCACATGCCTGGCTGCTGAAAAAGATAATCAGCTGAAGGTCTTGCATAAGGTGACACAGAGCAGCCACACTGTCTGCTGTGGTCACACGGGTTTTAATTAAAAGTGAAGAGGATGCTGAGCCCATGATGCTGAATTAGTCTTGATCGCTGTTGCTGAAACAACTGGGCTACATCAGCCTCTCCCAAAGCTTGAGTGCTCCTTGGAGATACTCAGGCAGCGGTTGCATCTTCTGCTCTTTTCCACCCTGTGTCCTCCCCGCTCACTTGAGGAAACCCCAGCTTGTGGGTAATTCCCACGGCACATCCCCCATGGGTCAGTTTAGCCCACGTCACAAAGAAGCTCCTGCTCCCATCTCTGCCAGGGATGAACCTCTGCACAGACAATTCCCAAATCAGCAAGAGGTGGATCGGCTGGGGGCAGGGGAGGCAAGGTCTCTGGAAAAGAGGTTCCATGCCAGGAAAGCCGTCACTGTGCTCAGTTTGCTCACCAGTCAAGAAAAGTCACATCCACAGGAGTTTCAAGAGGCAGGTTTCAGGCAGCCACCAAGCAAAAAGCCTCCCTGCACGACTGCCAGGCGATCCCAAAGGAAAAACATCCAAAGCCCATCTGGACCATGAGTATGGCTTCAATTTGCACATGATGGAATGGAATAGTTTCAAAATGAAACATTGATTCTTTTTTAAAATTTTAATTCTTTTGAAGGGCTGACTCCTCTCTAAAGCATTGAAATAAAGCAAACTGGCAGGGAAACTCAAAAAGAAACCAAGTTCTTCCAAAACAAAGCTCCAAAAGGGCAGAGGGCATTTAGAGATGATGCACGTCCCAAGAGCACATGGTCTCCAGCTCTCTCCCAGTGTCTTCCAGCAGCATCTGCAGGAAGATCTGCAACGAGCTGCAGAGAGCTGCCGTAAGCTTACAGAATCCAATGGAAAACACCTATTCCTTCATTTTGCGCTTTCCAGCAAAGCTATTTCTCCCAACTCTCCCACCAACCTTAGCAAGAGGCTTTTAATCTCCCATCAGAGACGCTCACTTCTACTCTCACAGAGAGGTCCATTTCTGCACAGCTGAGCTAGAAAATCCTGCAGAATCTATCTCCCATAGGACACACCATGATGACCTGGCTTGGGGAGAAAGCCTGGAGCTCAGAGAGAGGGTAGGAAACCCAAAGAGATGCTTTGTCCAACTGCTTTGCCACCAAGCATCACCGTACTGGGGTTGTGAGGTCCTAACTGCAGGGCATGGATTGCAACTGGTGCTTCTAAGTACTGGTGGTGTAGAGCAGCTGGTGTTCCCATCCAGCCCAGTCCTCACCATCCATGGCCAGAAGTCAAGGAGATGCTGAGGCCAGTGCATGAAGCAAAATGCATGGCGCTATGCCACCAAAATAATCCAGGAATGTGTGAGCTGAAGACCCCTTGCTTTCATCACCACTTCAACACCTGCAGCTCAGTCTTGTGGCATCCCACCCCACTGGGGATGGCCAGTGGTGGAGTGAGCATCCAGCTGACTGGCAGGGCTGAGGCTGCTTTCAGAAGCCACAGCCATTCCTCAGCAGCCTAGATGATCTGGAAGCCTCCTGTACCCATTTTCAAGTGGTGACCCTCTTCATGTTCAAACATGTCGTGACTGGGCATCCTCCTCAACCACCAAGTCAGGAGCAAAGTGTCCCTGTGACTCTCCCCCTCCAAACAGGTCTCTGAACTCATCCTCGCTCAAATTGCCAAGAACCACAGGGGTTGGGAGCAATCCCAAGAGATGCCTGATTGCATCCAGATAAATGACTCCAGGCCCATGTAACCACCAGAGGCTATTCCCAGTCACTTTTTGACTTGGAAAGGAAAAAACACTTTTAATCAAAGTGTAGGAAAAAAACCTGCCAGCCCATCTGCAACACTGGTAACCTGATGGGATGGATGGATCACTCCTGAAATGTCCCCGATCTGCTAGAGACAAGTTATTATTCTCTGGGGGATTTCACCAGCACATAAATCCACGGTCACCAGGAACAACTTGCAGGATGCTCACCCCATGACAGGCACTGCTGGCTCCATCTCCTGATTGACACCGGGTGGTGGCTTGGAGCCTCCTTCCCCCAGTGTCCGCTCCCCAACACAGCTGGGTGAAGGCGATGCACAGAGCATCTCCAGGATGTGCCGTGACTCCAGAACGGAGCCTGCAGCAAGGTCAGCCTGGAGCCAGCACTACCAGGAGCAGGGAGGACCAACAGCCAAGGGTTCCTCACCCCAACAGAGCAGGCTACGTGATGGGGAGAGGCCACCCCTCAGCATCCCACCGAGAGCCCCGGGTCCCTCAGCCTGCTGCAGGTATGTCTCCAAGGGGCTGTGGCTGAGCTGCCCCAAACACAATTGATGGCAAGAGGAGATGCCTGTCTGCTGCAAGGCAGGAGAAAGCAGCTGCCAAGACACATTACAAGCTAATTCCCCCCATGCTTAAGGTTCTTGTTGTAAGGGACTACTACGTGTTGAGACTCACTTCCGCACCAAGCGGCTGAGGCCATGAAGTTAATGGGATTAAAAGAAAGAGGTCCAAGATGTGTACGAGCTCTAGCACATCCACAGCCAAAAGAAATAACTATAAATACAAGGATGATGCATATTTATTGTTTGTGCCCAGCTTTCAGTGTCCTGCTGCACATCTTTGAGAATTAATGGTAATTAATAAAAGATGAAAAAGAGCATGACAAAAGTGACCTGCAGTTACTAGACAAATTCCATACATTTGCTGAAGCAATTTATATTTTCAAAGTGCTGGGATAGAGCCTATCATTGTGCAATATTTAAAAGGAGGGTAAGGAAATCCAGCTCTGTCCTGAACCCCTACCCCAGGCAGAGTGCTGGAGGAAGGGTCCTGCTGCTGGTGTGATTCCCAAAAACTGGACGGCTTTCATTCAAAAGCAAGCCAGGGGAGACATCAGCCAGGATCAGGAACATTTTCAGCTTTAATGAATCAGGATGTGTCCTGTACATCCCCAGAAGCATCCCTTTGGGTTGGGTTTCTCGCCTCTGTGAGGAGGTTTCTAAGCCCTGCAACGTGGAAGAAAGACCTCAAGCATGAGACAGAAAGAAGGAAAAAAAAAAAAAAGACTGAAGCAATCTAATCTCTTCACTTTTTGCTCATCACTTTCACAAAGACACAGCAGCACAACCATGGAGGATAACTCATCCCTTGCCTCTGACTTAGCTTTGTCACTGAAAAAAAATAATTATCAGCAAAAAATCCTGGGGTCAGTTTGCTCTCATGGGCAGCGTTACACTGGTGGGAGATGAGACAGACTTCACCCATGGCAAGCATTTCTCTTTGAACAGAGTCCAGAGACGCCTGGCATCAAGAAACTAGGAGCTCCCAGCTCTTCCAACAACAGCATGCCACGCACAACCATTTTCCCCTTGGACCCGATCCCAACCCTCGTGAAATTAGCACCAACCTTTGCCTCAGCTGTTTAACAAGGGCACCGTGCCAAGCAGAGCAGGCTCACGCCATCCAAGCAAAACAGCCCTCTGCAGGCAAACGCCAAACCCACAGATTATAAACCTATCAGAAGTCACCCAGCATTTTTCCAAGGAGCATAGAAATGCTCAGGGGAGCGCTGGCAGCCCCGAAGCCCATGACAACCTCTCCAACCTGCTGCTGCTGCAAACATTCCTGCATGGTCCTGTAGGATCTTGCCCATGGAGGGATTTAAGCTTGACTCCTTTCACTTAACTTCAGGTCCAGACCCCTGCAGCTCTGGCCCAAGGTAACAGCAAACGAGGAGATGACTAAAAAAGCTAATTTAATGCTGAATGCAGTGAGATTACCCAGTGAAACCTGCTGCCAGCTGCCCTGCAGCAGAGCAGTGCAGAGTTGCACAGAGAACGGCCGAGGTGGGAAGGGAGCTGGTGAGATCTCCGAGGTCAAGCTCCTGCTGGAGCAGGGCCAGCCGGAGCAGGTTTCCCAGGACCACGAGCAGTCCCCAGCACAGGTGGGGATCTTGGATCTAACCCTCATAACTGCACCAGTGCAGGGACAGAAAGTGTCTGACTCTGCTGGTGGGAAGCACAGACCTTGGAGCACTCATCCTGCCCTCCTCCATGGGCAGGAGAAAACCCACCGGGACACCAGCTCCTGTGGTGGCAGGGCTATGCCACCCAGCATATCCTTATGGGATCCATCTCTGCACTGGTGCCTGCTGGTGCTCAAACATTTGCCTGCAAACAACAGGTCTAGGCATTGCTGTGGAGCTAAGAGACCATCACCATGGCTGAATGGTGGCAGGCAGGACCACTTGGCATTAAGATGAACTCTCGCTCAGCATAGACCAAACAGAAGTTCCCATCGCAGCTGTCTGGAGAGCCTTGGGTGCACAGGGGAAAGGCTGCATCATGCAAGAACTTCCCCATGTTCATCCTAAGTACGGTGCAACCCTGAAATGGGATCAGGCTAAAAATACATCCACAAGTCTAAGTGTCAGCTGCAACACTGACTGCTCTTTACAGCTTGTGACCTACCACCTCTGGTGCACCACCATGAAGAACAGCCCCCAAAGCTGGTCCCAGACAGGCAGCTCCTACCTGCAGCCATAACCACTTCTCTCCAGCAAGCCACAATGCTCAACAACCCTGCAGGAACTCCTTCAGCTTCATACATACCTCTGTCTCCAGCTGTGCTTGCCAGGTGCAGAGTGAAGCCTGTTACGAGCTGTGAGTCCCCCCAAGCTTTGCCAACCTCCAGAACATGGTCTTGTACCAGGACAGGGTTTTCCACTGGTTCTCTCTATTGCAGACCTCACCACCTGGGCGACCTTAATCTGGGCAGAGGGGACAGCAGCACATACCCTAAGCACATCCTCTCCACCTCGCAGAGCATTTCAAGCCCCATTTTCTTGCTGCTCTCACCCTTGGCAGAGCCAGCATTCAGCCACATCTGCAGTCCCCTGCATCTGCTTCTTTTGTTACACACACCCTAGGCAACGAACCCCAGCATGGATCTCCAGCTAGCGGGAGGTTTTCCAAGCCACTCAGCACTAAACCATCCAAGCTTTCATGAGATCTCACTGCTTGCAGCAAGCGGAGCTCCCATCACACCATACAGAGCTCAGAGCATCACGGCAGCCAGCAGCGCTGCTGACAGAGACCAGCTTTTCTCCTTGGGCATGTACTCTCAAAAAGACAGGGATCAGCAAAGTCACTTCCAATTTATCCGTGAGACCGGATCAGACATAGGTCCAAATAGCAACCACTGCAAACTGGTTTGCAGACAGAAGCACAGCACAGGTCTGATGGTGAGGTTCAGCTGTCTTATACAAGTGACAAAACCTTTAAGTGATATTGAGGCAGGTTCTGACAGCACCAGAGTCATCATTGCTATCCACCAGCTCTCAAAGGCTGGAGGTGACAAGCAAAGCTTGGAAAGGACCAAGCCCTGAACATCCACCATGCCGCATTTTACCCCTATAACCTTGGGCAAGACTGAAACCTTCCCGATGCTCAAAGCAGGCTGTGACCCTGGGAGCGTGGATGTGCTTCACCTAAGTCAGGAGAAGAGCGAACATGGGACTGCTCAACTACTGGAGGTCGCCCTCTGAGGTGTAGGCATCTGCACGGGGCTGGCTGTTCTGAGGTGTGCAACAGCCACACGCTGGTGACAAGGGCATGCTGCAAAGCAGAGGGAAATCTGGACTTCTGGCTCTATTCCTCCTCCTAACTATGGGAAGACTCAGAGCCAGGAGACACAGCCACCACCATTCTCCTGGCACTAGGCACACACCACCTAAGAGCCACCATGGCTCGAGACACCTATCTTCCATACGCCAAGCCTGAAACAACACTGCCTGCAGCTTCACCAGCAGTGCTTTGTACAACCACCTTACTACTCCTAGGAGAGCACAGAGACCAATCCTGCTGGCTTTTGTACTGTAGAAGAGCTTGGCTAAAAGATGACGAGATTTTAGCCACTGACCTCAAAGTCCAGTCCCACCCAACCCCAGGGGAAGGAGTGGTTCAGGAGATGACAATCATGGCCAATCTAGATGATTTCCCTGAACACCTGACTCCAAACTCACATGCCAAATTTCCTTTTTTTTTTTTTTAAGTTTGCACAGGGAAGACTGTGATACCAGGCAGAAAAGAGCTGCACATCATCTGCAGCGCTTGCACCAGGGGACAAACAGGTTACAGCAGATGTGTGTATGCCCCAAACAAGCCTATGGAGGCACAGAGCTTCAAGAGCTTTCCTCTCAATGCCTGAAGCTTGTCATTTCCAGCAAACTACAAGTTTTTCTGGTTTCTTGCTAAAGCACAGACAGAAGAGAGAACATTTAAAAGATGACCCAGTGAGTCACTACCCTGCAATAGCATCTCCTGCTTTCCAAACAGCCCTGTGCTCCAGAACCAAGTTCAAATCCCAAAAGTACTTTCTTCCAACTTTCAAAAAATTAAATCCTCATGAGCTTCCAGCTGCCTGCTTTATCCAACTGCAGACCCCAAGCATAAATAACGATACCCATGATCCTCCCCAGGTAGGAGCGAGAAGGATGCAGAAGCACCTATGCATCTGCTGCTGACCCACAGCTCTCATGGCTGGCCCTCACTGTGGCTGTTCCCCTCGCTGTGCCCACTGACCAGCTCTCCTCATGCCCTGAGGAAGCTGATGGTGAGCTAAAAAGTAGTGTTATGGAGTAACACTGGGATATCCATGACAACATCCAGGAGGGGACATGCGAGCTTCACACCAGGCAGGCACAAGAAAGCCGGAGCTTTGGGAGCCAGTTCCCCAGAGAGTTTGTCCATCAATTCCCTTTCTGCTTCGAGTTTGCTGATTGGGATGGACAAACGCCAGCAGGAAGTGGCACTCCAGCCAACAAACCCTGCTCAGCACCAGCCCACTACGCAGAGCAGCTGGGCAGATAGACCTCCACCACAGGCCCCCCATGACCTGGTCTGATCCCACCCAGATGACACGAGACAAGTCCCTTTCCCTAGTATCCCCCAAGTAAGCAGGCACTGATGCCAGCATCCAAACCCACTATGAGTTGCCTTCCACTCTGGACGCTGCCCCAAGACCCTGCTGCTTGACTTCCTAAATCCCGTTAAATAAGTCTGTCCAAGCCACAGGCACACAGCACACATGTATCTGAAATATCAGAGAAGATGGAGAAGGTTGGAAACCCCCTCCTCACATTTCTTCCACACATATAAGCAGCCAGGCAAAGTGCAGACAACACTGGAAAGCTCAAGTCCTACAGCTGGAGGGAGCACAAGAAATGCAGCACATGAAAACGAGGAGCCTCAGGACATCACCCTGAGCCCACCTACAGTTTCCTTTCCAAAAGGAGAGTGTAGACACTGGATGTAAACCCAAGCTTGCAGAAGGACAGATTTAGAGGCCACACCACAGCTAGCCCAGAGCATGGTTTCCTGAAGGACAACTAATTCTGTTGCACAGTCCTGTAAAGCTCACCTCCAGGTCATCGAGCTGTTAACATGAACCTACCATGAATTCTGTTCGGTTTGTCCATCAGAAAGAGCAACCTTACAGAAGTCACCCTGCAAACATTCACAGTACGCACAAAAATCTGCGCAAACCCAGCTCTAAATCCAACATGCAAAACAGGAGCCAGGCTCATTCCCTCAAAGTGAGGGCCATGCTCGGTCTGAGATGCAAACTGGTGGAAACACCAGGAAATAGTATTTTTTTTTTCCCCAATGAAGATTAGTCAACTCCAAAACCAGCAAAAGATCAGAAAAGCTGTAGAGCTTGTTAGAAAACTCTAACCCTCCTTGCCAAGCTTTCAGTCCATCCACAGAAGTTGATACCATTTCTGTCCTGCTCACAGGCAGTCTTATCAAACATTTCTAAACCAGATCCTTCTCCACCAGCTGCTGCTTGTTCACGGCACCTGCGTGGCAGATGGTTTATATTGACCTGGGCTGGCGTCACAGGTGCCACGTGTATTTTTATAAGCCTGCTGGTTACTGCAGCCCTGTCCACTGGCATCAGAGGGGAGGGCTCCAGGAACACATGAAGTTCCTGGGAAATTATCAGGAAAACCTCCATGCTGGACATACACAGGTCTCTGAAGCTGTCCAAAGAAGCCTGTGTGATGGTTTTCCTGCTTCCAGTGGCCAGGCAGCAGGTCAGAGTGAGATAACTCAACAGCTCTGACCGAGGGCTGCAGTCAGACAACCCAACCCACATGCAAACCTGGCACAGCTAAAGTGAGCTTCTGGACACCAGCACAAAGCCTGGCCAGCTCGACCTAGGCCAAATACCAGTGAAGTTTCACTGATAACTCAAGCAGGTGTTGCATGCTCTGCAGGACAGCTTAACCCTCTCCATCTGGAGAGGAAGGT
This sequence comes from Aramus guarauna, assembly GCA_013400195.1. Lineage (NCBI taxonomy): Eukaryota > Metazoa > Chordata > Aves > Gruiformes > Aramidae > Aramus > Aramus guarauna. Next base: position 66,726 of record VXBL01009961.1, read on the forward strand.
GTGTGGATCCTTCTACCACCACCACCCACAAGAAGAAACCAGCTGAAGACCTGTCACCTCTGCAGAATCTTCCCGAGACAGTTTCCAAACCAGCAAAAGCCACATCAAGGGCAGCAGGAGGAAATACCAGCTGATGCAGACATGTTGGGGAAGATGAGTGGTTCAGAAGAAACATCCTCCATCTCTTATCAACCTCTCCCCAAACCTCTGAACTGAAAATAAGAAAAAAGCCAAGAAACCTACTACCAGCAACAAAAAGCCAAACCCAGTTTGGTTCACCTCTACTCCCAGAAGCAATGCCACGGGGTGAGCTGTATGGGAGACTTGAAGTGGGAAGGGAGAACTAGCAGAAAGACACCAAAAGCAGGCAGAAGCTAATTCCTCCTGCCTTGCACAAACAATCAGTCCATCTGCTGTCGCAAAGACACAACCCCAAGCAGAGGCTGAACCTTGGATGGGCTTTTTGGCACATACTGCGTTTCTTGCAAGAACCACCTCTAGCAGTATGCGAGATTTTTACTTTTAACTTGTGACACAGGCCAGGCAGGCAGAGGTCCAGGGTCACCTCCCTGCCAGGCTGGTTATAGCTGTGTACTTTGGCTCCATGTAAGCCTTTTGCCTAGGAGAAAGGGCAAGAGCCCAGATTCGACAGAAATGCTTGACAAGAGGAACTCTCTTTATCAATATGGCACCAATTAAAGCTGCCTGGAGACAAGGCAACAGACTCGGGTTGTTAAAGAAAAGAGGCCAAGGCAGCAGAGGACAGGGATGCTCACCAGGCGATATCACGCTCGCCTGAACGACAACGAAAGTGAACTGGAAAGCATGACTCAAGGGCTTTCACTGTCTCCCCCCTAAACACCCGATGTGATGCACCACGAGCAGGCTGCTGTGACTTACAGATGACACTGCTCTTCATCAGGCAGGGCTCGGACTGAGGTCAACCTTGATGAATCAGTGGGATGATCTGAAGTCAAACAAGATGAACTTCAGGGCAGACACGGTCAAAGAAAGGGGAGGGAGATGGAAATCACAGGCGCAGTGGCCAAATGGGAGTAATTGGCCTGGCAGAACGGGTTTCCAAGAAGGGGACAAGGCTGCCACCAAACATGAAGCTGTTCAATGACGATTGCTTTCCCAAAGCAGCTCTCCCAATTGGAAGCACGTGCTGAGCGCATCCAGTGGGAACCGCTCCTGCTTGGAGGCAGGGGTCCCAGCTGGAGAGCTTGGTGCAGAGGTCTCCTCCTGGGGACCAGCATCCCCTGCTGGAGGGGGCCCTGGGAGAGCCCCAAGGGACTGGGCACGGGGAAAAAGCTAAGGGAGCCAAGTCTGTTCGGTCTGGAAGGGAGAAGTGATAGGAGCATTTAAGTATAGAAAGATGCTGATGGCTTCCTACCCCCCACACGCTCTGCCTTCACCAGGGTCCATCACCCATTCCATCACACCCAAGGCACTGGAGATGAAACATGTCCCTGTCCCTGCATCCCGCCCCCTCTCCGTGCCATGTCACGCACACACCCCAGTCCGCGCCTCCCCCACCTGCAGGAGTGACCCCAGCCGTCAAACACTGCTCCCTGGTGTTGAAGCAACCCCTTTTGTAAGCAGGTTATGAAAGCAATCCCTGACAGCATTTCAGGCTTCGTTTCCCCTGCAGCCTGCAGTTCGTGTCCTGCCGGCAGGCAGGGGAGCGTGGTGACTCACAGGCGTGTGGTGACTACCCACAGCCAAGCTCTGCACCCCCCGTTTTCCCTCTTAGCCCTGATGCGTGCTGGGTGCCGCAGAGTCCGGCCGTGTCAGTAAGGAGGGCTGACTGCTGCCTTGCTTTGAATGTCGGTGGAGAAAGCAACACAGGCTAATGCTACGCCAGCACCCCCTGGACAGAAGGGCCCATTGCATCCCCAAAACTTCACTGCCTTAGGCTGCCTTCCCAGCTACACACCCTCCATCTCAGACGGGCAGGCAGCAAATCCTCAATTTCCCAGGTTTGTGCTGCACAAAGCAGACAAGGGAGGAAGAGACACTCAGCCAGGCTCGCTCTCAGTCCAACCTCGCCTTGGAGGAGCACAACAGCATCCAAAGCACATCCACTGCTGTGCATGCAGCAATCACCCCTCCTGTGCAAAGGCAGCTGGCACAATACATTTTGTCTCCACAGCAAGGTGCCTCTTCACATCCCCATCACATCTTTTGGGGTCTTGCTCCCAGGAAGGACCTCCTGGGTCACAGCCTTTCTGACCCAGCCACAGTCAGCCAGTACAGGCACAGGCTCAAAGTCTACGGCAGCTGGAGGGGCTCAGAGAACAGCTAACACCACAAGAGAGGTCAGGCCAGTGCAAGAACATCCATCTCCAGAGGAAGAACAAGGGTCCATCACGCTCATGGCTACACTGGGTGGTCCGCCAGCCACCTTCGAGTTCTTTGCAGAGGCAACACACTGTTGTGGTGCTCCAACACTGCCCCAGGGATGGGAGCTGGAGGAGCAGGAGGGAGCTGCTCTGGTTCCCACCTGAGAAACCAGCTCTGCCAGCAAGATCCCATCATTGCAGCCCCATGTGAGCTACAGCTTCAGGAGTAGGAGCTGAACCATCCACAGCTCCTGGGCTGGGAGAGGCTCCTCAGCAGGGTTTGGCATGAGCATGCCAGCACAAAACTTCCCTGGGCTATGGCTGGGGGGAGAGGGCAGCCAGCAGGTCTGCGTACCCAGAGAAGCTCAGCCAGCCTCCTCTGCAGGATTTTTCTTGCTCATAAAGGCAGCACCACATCCGGTGATGTGTGGCGCGTACAAGGGATCCCTGCTCCTCAAACCCAAGGGCTGCAGAACAACCCCAGAGCCTCCAGCACAAGTATTTTCACCAGCAGTAACTATCGTAGCTGCATCAATGGCTGCTGAAAAACCCGGGGGTCATTGCAGCCGTGACCTGCGAGCAGGAGGAAGGGACCCACACACACAGGGGCAGAAACACACCCAAAAAGCCACTGGTGCCACCAGCAGAAGCAAACCAGCAGTGACGTCCAGCCACGCTCGCTCTGGCATGGCAGCTGCTGCCCTGTACCGGGGTCCCCGCAGCAGCAGGGCTGCAGAGAGGCAAACGCGAGGAGATTGGTTTTCCAGGCGCATCAGCTCAACCCTCCGTCCTGCAAAAATGAAGCGGGGTCTCTGGGTATGAGGCATCACCCTCAATCTCATAGAAACGCTCATTAGAGAAGTGCAATAGAGCCGCAGCACAGCTGAGCCCAGCCGGGCCAGGGTGGCAAGCGCAGCAGTAAGTCACCACCATGAGACACACCACACACACCCCCCAAGGAAGAAAGGGGAGAAAAATGAGCTAATGAGACACCAAACCAAACAAGGGCTGGAGGAACAGCCTCATCTAACCTGCCATCCTCAACGAGCAGAGCAGCCCTGTGCAATACCTCCTACCCCTGCCTGCCCAGGAGACCCACAGCAGCCCACAGCTCCTGGGGATTTTCAGTTTAATTTAATTCTAAACAGCAGTTCCAGTTAGATGAGGGACACATGCTGTTTCACCTATTGCCCCCTTGACCACAGACTGGCAAAAGCAGGACACAGGAGGGTTGCTGGACATAAAGGAGAGGTGGTATGGCTGCTAATTAGCAGTAGATGGAAGAAATTGCAGGAGGTCTCAGCATGCACCTAGGCTGCTCCCTCTCCACTCATGATGCCATTTCTCTGCCAGACAACCCCTCCAAAAGCGATGGGGCAGGCATCTTCTGCTCCCTGTGCTGCTCCTGACCACCCCCAGCCTCTCCTGAATCACTCGCCAGCCTGCTCTCCACCCCTGTGACTCAGTTTCCAAGACCCAACTAGGTAGTCTCACTTTCCCAAGGATGTTGCTTTTTGGAGAAACCAACAACCCATAAGTGACTGAGAAGGATTACATCTGGGTGTGCAGCATCCAAAAATGAAGAGGAATCCTTCCAGAGGGGACACAGATGCGTCACTGCAGCAAAAGAAGGCCTGGGGCATAGATGTCCCATGAGCATAGCACCTCCCATCAACCCAACTCCTCCACATTTCTGGAGACGTGGCACTTTCCTCCCCATTTTTCCAGAGCATCCTCAGGCCAGTACCTCAGCTAAAGATCCAACGCTGATGCATTAACATACAAGGGTCTGATACCACAACTCATCATCATCCTATCTTCAGGAGACACAACTCTCCATCCCAAGGCAAACACTGCTCAGGGTGGGATGAGAGCTGCGCAGTGGGGATTGACCCCAGGGGCTTTTTTACCCCTCACAAAGTGGACAACTCACCCATCAAGTAGCTCTTCACCTTCAGGTACCCAACAGCCAGTCGCAGGATGGAGAGCTTATCGAGCCTGGTGCGCACATCTTCGGGGAAGGGCAGCAAGCCAGTCAGCTTGTTCAGCTCCTGGTTGAGTCTGTCTCTATGCCGCTTGGAAGGGTTGGACTTCACACCCTCAGGAGGGGGTGGTTTGGGGCTGGAAGAGGCAAAGGAGAGTTTAATCAAACTGGGTCTGACAGGCTTTCCAAAGCCAGTGTTGACTTTAGTGCAGCCACAACAGTAAAACATCAGGTGGCCAAGGTGAGGCCAAGTGGCACCAAGAGTAAGTTCCAGCAAGTCCACAAGGCAACAGCTGAAGGAGATGTGGCCATCCCAGCTGGCCACCTTGTGCAGCCCCAGGCATAATGTTCTCCAGCTGGAGCTCAGATGGGCATCTTAACATGCAGCCTGGCTGAGACAGCTCAGCTGGATACTACAGCCTTGCTCCCACCATTGAGCTCTGGCAGGGAAAGGGACACCCAGGCCAGAGACCTACAAGCCATCAGAGCATCTCTTGGATGTCTGGTTAGACTTTTTCACCCCACACTCTGCTCTGCCCATCATTTCTCCTCTTCTTCCTCATCCCATACCCTTCCCACACAGGAAGTTTCTCCCTGGCCACGCTCTACATGCTCACACAAGGTCCTCGCCATGGCAAGCACTACCTTGAGTAACTCAGAGGATTCAGATCAGCTGAAGGACTGAGTAGCCCTTGGCAATGAGCATGCTAACAAATAGCAAGAATGGAAAGTGGGAAGGTCCAAAAAGATTTATTTATTTGAATTTATTTAAGTTAGCTTCTTCTAAGACTCCTCTGACTGCTCAGAGCCTGAATCCATCGCTTTTACTTACTAATATTACAAAAAGAAGCACAAGTGAAAGTCAATGACAGCACTTGGACAAAGAGATACTGCACAGCATGGTTTAGAGAACAGCACTGACAAAACAGTGGATTTTTAAAATTTGTTTTCTTCCATTCTTCTGATTTCTGATCCTTTCAGATGAACATTTCCAACCTAGAACAACGTCTGATGCCAAACTTGGGCTCCAAGACCAACCCTCAGCCTGCAGAAGAAGGGTCCACAGCAGCAGCTCCTGGACCTGTCTCCATCAGCTGCAGTTATTTCACAAGCTACAGCTGAAGTCCCAGCCACAGCAGTACCAGGTTAGTTAATGACTTTAATGAGTCTTGGATGTTACCTTGTCTCCTTTGGTTTATTAATGCTGATTTGAATTTTCTAGCCTGAAGAAAAACCCTTCAGGTCCCCCCTCTGTATTTGGCCAGATTGCATCCCCTAACATGCAACCCATATTGTTTTGATGTAATTTGTCTAACCACAAACTCCCTCTCCGCAGGCATCCTCGCTTCATAAAGCAGCTTCAGATAACAGGATCTGCCAGTATTTAGCAGCAATTTAAGCTCTCCCCTCTCCTACCACTCTCAAACCTCGTCCAGCAGGACTGCTCGTATGTGTGACCAGAAGAAATTAGTATTAAATGAAATGCAGTGAGGTGCTGTTGAATTTTCATTGCAGAGAGCTACCAAGGGGTCTTCTAAGCACGGATGGAAAATGTTAGCATTACTCCGGAAAAGCTCAATCATGCTGTTTTGTAACAAAAGCATCAGGAGGGATATACTCTGCTTCTCAGAGAGGTTGGGTACAACCCATCACCAAACTTGTCCGTACAAGCTGGGCAAAACACACTGGCACCAGCACTTGTATGTGCTCCATTAGCCAGTGGCTTAATGCTTCTGAAATCACAGTCACTCATCAGGAAGGAAAAAGATGAAACAGTTTTCAGAGACAGAGTTAAGATTAAAAAAAGGAAAAAAAAAAAAAGAGGTGAAGAAAATTATTCTGAGTTTCCTCAGATATCCTCTAAAGAAAAGCCCTCTGCTCACTCAGTATCCAAATCTAGCCCAGAAAGTAGAAAAGGAAACAGGAGCAAGAAGTGCTGCCCTTTATGGGGGGGCAAAATGCAGAGGTGTAACGGGTCTCTTGGCTAGTCTGGGCAGGCACAAGAAGTGCCCTGGCACATGGGGTGACACAGCCAGCAGCAAAGCACCAGAGGGCTAAAGGAGGACACCCCAACATCTCTGTTCCTGCATGACAGCACCTGCAGGTCATCCACCCTTGAGGGGAGGGATGACAAAGAGGAAAATGGCTCTGGTGGTGCCAGGCAGCGCTTTTGGCAGCCTGTCTCCATGGGAAAATGCTGCACCCTGTGCCCCGGAGCTCCCAGGGCCAGAGGCTTCACAGTTCCCCATCCCTTGGGATGCCACAGCACAACAGCTTCCAGGTGCTCATCGCTGACAAATCTGTTCACTCTCTGCCAAGCAGTTCTGAAGCTCCCTTGAGCTCTGTGCAAGCAAGCAGGGCCAGGAAAACCAGCAGCCCCCATCACACACCCCCCCCAAGGGAAAGCCACTGGCTTGAGCACAACCATATTACCAGCCACTAGAGAATCCACACATGCAAGTGCTGCGCAAAACAACACCCCCCCCTCCCCCGGAAAAAGTGAAGCTTGGTCTGCACGATTAAAATCTGTTTCAATTCCCTGCCCTTAGGGCTGTCTCCATCCACAGCGCAGGGCAAAGCTCGGGCAGTCTCTGCCATCCCCGGCGCTGCACAGGCACCAGGTTTGGAGCAGCTCAACACCCAGGCAACAAGCAAGGAAAAGGCATTTTAAAAAGAGGTCTGAGCCCTCATCTCGTTTGCAGGAGCAAACGCAGCACAGCCTTGTGAAATGGATACGGTGTGAAGCTCAGCACAGCTGTGCCATGGAGTTTACTCAGAAAAGCTGCTGACCCCCGTGTAGACGGGCCGGAGCAGAGGTGCGGGGAGAGCTCTGCTGCCAGAGGGGCAAAGGCTGCTGCAGGGTTGTTTTTCCCCAGCTGCCCTTTGAACAGGGAACCCAGCAGGAAGTCTATCACTTCTGCAAATTGGCAGGTACCAAGGGATATTAACAGCAGCAGAAGCTGCCTGAGTTGAGATACTGTCTCCTAACTTTTATTAATTTTTTTAAATAAGTAAAAAGCCCTGAGCAAACTGCAGAGGGACCAGAGAACTCTCTAACCTTGTCCTCCCCTCCCCACCCGGCTGGTTGCCCATCCTGCTGCCCACAGCGCTGCTCTGCCGAGCAAGATCTGCCCAGTCGCAGAGGAAAATAATTTCTCCCAATTCCTGAGGCTGACCTTGCAGCACCAGGGATCGAGGTCCCCTCTGCTCCAAAGGGACACCTTTTCCCACACCCTGAGCCACACAAATCCAGCCCAAACCCTCAGTCTGGCCCCACCAGCTCCACCACAGGGCTGGAATCGCTGCTCCAAGGTGAGCAGAGAAAGGTTTGAGGCAGAGCAGCTACCCTTCACATCATCACTCCCTAACAAACACCCAAGGGAGGCTCTGGCTCACCTTCTCACCATACACTTGTAACATTGATGCTCCCTCATCCAGCCCAGGTTTGGGCTCAGCTCATCTTTCTCCCCCCCCCAGCTGGCTCCCAGAAATATATATATACAGCTTTATTTCCTATACACCTGGTAACCTGAGGTCAGCAGGCTGATGTGACCTCAGAGAGGATACCAGGGATGAAGGCACGGGGGTCCCAAAGTCAGGGAACTCCATCAACACATTATGCAACAGCTATTGAGCAGCATGCTAATTAATTATTGAGGAACAGGGGTCTTTTGGTAAACAGCAATTACCGTATGTTTGGCTGAAGCAGGCACTGGAATATAAGCCAGCCTGCAACTCAAACCAGAGGACAGCTGACCATCTCAAACTCCCCGACAAGCCTCCTCGCAGGGACGCTGGGGATGCAGGACAACCATCACCAGCATTTCTGTTTTTCCTCCAGCACACCAGAGCCCACAAAGCACTAGCTCCAATTAACCCTAATTAAAACAGAGAGTAGCCCAAGCACGCTGCCTCCCTACCTTTTGCTTCTTCAATGCTCGCACCAGAGCAGCTCAACACTGTTCCCTACAACCAGTTTGGCTCTCACAGACCAGTTCTCCTGCCCGGTCCCACACACCGGCCCCAGCCTCCCCCCAGCTGCCGCCACGGGGGGGAAAACACACAGACAGACAGACACACACCCCCCGCACCCACCTCTTCGGCACCGGCTTCTTCCTCTTCCTCCCGGCGTACATCCCGCNCGGCCCCCGGGGATGGAGCGGTCGGGGATGGCGGATCCGCGGCGCCCGGTGGCAGGGTCCCCGTGCGTGCTGTGCGCGGGGGACAGCCGGCACCCAGCGCAGGCAGCACCGTGCCCAGAGGGTCACCGTGCCCAGGGAGGCACCTGGTCCGGGGAAACACCGTGCCCATGGGCCACCGTGCCCAGGGAGCTACTGTGCCCATGGGCCACCATGGCCAGAGGGTCACTGTGCCCGGGGAGCCACCGTGCCTCAAAAGCCACCGTGCTCACAGCTCACACCCGCGCTCAGTTCTCACCGCTGTGCTCACAGCTCGCACCCGCGCTCACAGCTTTCCACTGTGCTCACTGCTGTGCTCACTTTTCACCACCGTGCTCACAGCTCACCACTGTGCCCGTGGGCAGGGGGGCACCAAGTCCTGGGATCCCCCAGGGATCAGCTCTTTTTCCTGCCAGAGATGACCACTTGCAGACCAGTTTCCACACTCCTCTCCCACTGCAATGCCTGCAGGATAACATTCACCCACGGGCCCATGTTGCTGGACTCCACACATGGTGCTTGGTGGCTGCGTTGTCCCTCCTGTGGCACACCGGCCAGCCCCAGTCCCTCCCAGGGCAGCCAGGCCAGTGTAGCCTGGGAGATGTGGTCCTGCCCAACAGCCGCGGCCAGAGAGACAATGCAGAACTGGAGGCACCTGAATTACTGCTCTGTTTCAACATCGAGATGTTTTGTCATGCAGTCACCAGTGAAAAACAAGAAACTGAGCAGAAAGATGCAATGAAATCCTTCGTTGTCCTGCTCCATGGAATAAACCTCCCCTTTTTCCTAACCCTGCAGGTGCCCCGCATGCTGTGACTCCAGGGCTTTGCAAGATCAGCCTCCCCACCTCCCAGAGCCTGATCTCCCTGCTGGTTCCCCTCCAGGAACAGCCAGCCTGTTGCCTCTCACTTTGCATTTCCCTGTGTTAACGCTGCCCAAAGCTTTTGCTTTTCCACCCAAGAGCTACCTTCAGCTGTTTTTGTGAAAACGGGTGACAGAGGCAGGCAACCATGAACTCCAAGGACAGACTGTTAGACACAGAGACATCACATCCAACCATGGTTTGTTTTTTACTATAAATCATTTCTCTTAAAAATCAATGTTTATGTTTATGTCCCAATGGGAGGATACAATGGTAAACAACCACGTGCTTTCATGGCTGCGTTGGTGGGATAGGCAGCTATGTGCCACAGCACAGAGCGGTGGTACGGTGGGGAGCAAGTCTGCCCCGTATTCAGCACAAGCAGAAGCCCCAGGAAGACCAAGGATGGAACAAGCAAATTTGATACTTCCCCTGAGGACTTTTCTGGTCCCCAGCTACTTTCAGGCCAGGAGGTTTCCTCAGCCAGACATGGTTCCTACCTAGTAACGCTCTTCCAGGCTCTGTTTGAATTCCTGTAAACATTTAGCAATGAGTTGCATAGCCCAACCATTGCTGCACAAAGCCTCACCTCCTCTGGTCTGGTTTTAAAGCCTGGTTTCCACCACTCACGTGGTCATTTGGATCTTTGATTGCCCTTGTTTGCCCTTCTCTTCCATCACATCCTTTCTGAGACAAGAAGGACGATGAGAAAACTGTGGGTTCATACTGGTGCCAGATGATGTCTTTTATTTTCTTCTCTCCTCCTTACCTCACCGCTTTCCTTTTTTGATCTTTGCTGAGCTGACATTTTCAGGGATAAGACGCCATTCCTGAGCACCAAGGCTCAGGTCAGAGCTCTGCATTTTATGCGTCCGCGTGGGACTGCATATTCCCACCCACATCACTTTTACAGTTACTCAGGCTGAACACGAGATGCTGTTTCATTGCTCAGTCCTGTAAGACTCCTTTGACCCCTTCCTGCCATCCCCCCCTGGATGAGTAACTCCTACCATCACCAAACGCAGCCGCCTCGCTGTTCACACCCCATTTAGAGTGTCAGGGTCAAGCAGCATTTTCCAGCAGTTTCAGGCAGAACCTGACCTCCAGGAGCTCTCTTATTCCCATGTGGAAGGAGCACGGAGTGCTGGTCCAGGAGAGTCAGCCCATCCCCTTCCCTGGTCCCCCCTTCGGCACCCTGACACCTCTACAGCCTCCGCTGCGGAGTTCTCCCTCGCACTGGAAAGTCTCCCCTGATGTGCCAGCACGTTGCAGACAGTGCTGTTAAGGGTAGAAAGCCAGACCCAGACACATTGTATGTTGGTTTGTTTTGTTGGGGTTTTTTTAAGCCATTTGCAAATTCCAGGGATAAATTCTTGAAATGAAATGTGATTGCTTCTTGCCAAGGGGCAGAGCAGAAGCAGCTAACGGTATCAAAAATGTCCCAGGTCAGCAGAGCTGGTGTCAGTTTGATGGGAAGTGTGTTAATACATTTGTTTATGACCTTCCCAGACCATATGTATAGACCCAGAAATTTAGCCGTGCTTTTTAACAAGGCAGGCAAAGATGCAGCTCAGGCCTGGAAATTGCACTCCAGTGTCTCCATCAAGTGGAGAAGGGGAGCTGTGGAGGAAGGTGTCCCAGCTCTCCTGTGTCTCAGTGGCAGGCAGGGCCGTGGGAAGGCAGTGTCCAGGGCCCATGGGACACCCCCGGATTTGAGAAGCGCGCACATGGTCTCTTGTTGCCCTCTGGCCTCTCTTTGCCCCTGATGTTCTCCTCCAGGACTTCTCCTTCCTGGCTCCTACAAACCCCAGTGCCTTTGCAAGGCAGCTCTACCTTGCTGTCCTACACCTACTGCCAGCTTTCCTCTGGGAAAACCCGCCTGATTCACCTCCTTCCACCCACCAGGGATGGACTTTCGTGCCAGAGGTGGAGCAAGACCTAGGGCAGCTTTAAGCAAACGGGCTTCCTAAGGCATCTCCTGCAAGGCAGAGTCAGGCTTGGGGCACTGCACGTGTTTCAAGCCTAAAGACCAGGAACCCTCCAGAGGTGTCTCTGACACTACTGAATGAAGCAGGGAGGGGGCTGTGAATGTCCTACCTGAGCTCCAGGCCTCAAAATCAGGTGCCTGGAGCTGTACTGAATAAGAAGCAAAACCATACAGCTATACCTGTTTTCTCCCTGCTCACCTGCCTCGGATGGCTTGTCACCCGCTGTGCACAGGTTCATGGAGGTCTTGGTGGGAAGGGACGTCTGCAGGTCTCCAGTCCAACCTCCCACTTGGTGCAGGAAAGGTAGAAGGCATCAGAATGGGTCAGCAGGGAGGCTGTCTGAAGCACGTGATCCCATGGATGTCACCGAGGCCGTCCCTGCCTGTTCACGTCCCTGCAGGCGGGGACGCTTTGAGATGCTGGTCAAGCACTGAAAGCAGGGCGCAGGGGGAATTTGGACAACTGAGTGTACAGATGTTGAAAGAGACGGCAGCCCAGGCATAAAAAATAATCTCCCTGCTGCAAAACTGGCCCACTTGGACAAGTCGGTTCACCTGGAGATTGGTTGCCTGCTCTGTAGCCAGAGGGAAGGTTGCTGTGGACATCCCAGGGTCCAGATTTCACCAAGTGTGGAACTCAGCTCTGCAGCTTTATCAAAACAAATGGCAGAAATGAGCTTCTGTGGGTTTATACCGGTCTGCCTGTATCGATCTCTCCCGCAAACGTGGGGCCGGGAATAAGCGATGGGTGAAAGGAGAGACGCTGGCTGTTGTGCTCTATGAGAAAAGTGCCTCAACCTCCTCAGGGCAGTGTAGGGGCAAACCTTCACCCAGCAAAATCTGGTAGAGCTGCCTCGTCTTTGATGGCACAGCCGTCCCTTCTCACTAAGACATCTCCTTCATCCTTCTTCTTCCCCCTCATTTGTTTCAGCAAGGCATTTCCAAGCTCGGTCAAGAGCTGAGTGTTCAAGAACCAGAATCTCTGGTTCATTCAGAGGTTTCTCTGTGGTTTTCTGCTCCTTGACTGGCACGGGAGGTCAGGCTGGCTGGGCAGATGGATCTTTTCAGATGCAAAGTAAATTTGCTGTGAAAGCTTCCCAAAGCAGAGTGGTTTCTCTGGTGTTCCTGTTGGCAAACATAGAGCACAAAACCAAAAAAAAAAAAAGGGAAACAAAACCCCAGCACGGTTTCCAGCATAGTTTCCAGCAACTGTGCATTGCAGTGGTACGGACACAGGAGCTGATCTTATCTAAAGAGAAGATGCTTTGAATGTGATACCCCAGATGTCAGCAGCGTCGGTAGCCTTTCCCAGAGTCTCTCCAGCAAGCTCTGAGTGACATGGGCACTTGTTGGCACTCATAACATGGCTCCATGGGACAAGCCAGGGTGGTGGGCAGGGAGAAAGCAGCTTTCCTTCAGGATTACCCAGCCCCATCTTGTGGCAAAGATCAGCAAAACCTCCAAGAGCAGCAGTGAGGTTCACCACCGCCACGTCTGTCTGATGTGTGGGCATCAGGGTGCTTTTCAGGACTTGTCTTCTCCCGCCCTATGGCTAAGGCATACCCTCTCCTCCAGCACCCCCAGTCCCAGCCACAGGCAGGAGTGGTGGGGTTGGCCGAGCTGCAGCTCCGGTGCGTGCATAAGGAGCTTGTCCTTGGCTGCTGTCACCTGAGCCCCGAGCCTGCTGTGGGGTTCGTGCAAACAGGCTGGTATGTCTTGACTGCAGAAGCATGCAATGTTGAGTTATCCCCTATGTCCTCTCTTGCCACCTCACTGTGACCTCCATTCTCAGTCCATCTCTCATTTCTGGAGGCCGTTGATGTAGTTCACCCTGTCCTTGCTGGAGGAGGGCCAGGGAGCTCTGCCATGAGCAGATAGCAATGGTGAGAAGCAGCAGGCAGAGAGCAACGGGGATCGTCTCTCCATGGTGGCTGAACAACCCCAGGCTGGGAGCAGCTGGTGGCATCACAAAGACAAATGAATGTGGGGGTGGGTGGTGGATCTTCATCATCACAGAATTATAGACTCTTAAGGTTGGAAAAGACCTCTAAGATCATTAAGTCCAACTGTTGACCTAGCACCACCATGTCTACAAAACCATGTCCCAAAGTGCCACGTCTACATGTTTTTTGAACACCTCCAGGGACTCCACCACCTCTGTGGGCAGCCTGTTCCAATGCCTGGCCACTCTTTCGGTGAAGAAACTTTTCCTTATATCCAATCTAAACCTCCCTTGATGGAACTTGAGGCCATTTCCTCTTGTCCTTTCGCTATTTACTTGGGAGAAGAGACCAACACCAACCTCACCACAACCTCCTTTGAGGTAGTTGTAGAGAGGGATCAGGTCTCCCCTCAGCCTCCTCTTCTCCAGGCTGAACACCCCCAGTTCCCTCAGC
>VXBL01009961.1:81122-96972 GCA_013400195.1 Aramus guarauna
GCTACCCCTTTGAAGGGGACGTTCCCGGTGGGCTTCGGAGGGGAGGCGAGATGGAAGGTAGAGGCACAAGGAAATACCTGAGACTGGAGCGTGATGACCCAGTGACCTTCAGCTTGGGGATGTGGTCTTCGGTGGTGCAAGCAGAAGGATGTTAAATAAAAGGAAAAGCATTTGTGTAAGTGAGGTCACTACGTTGCTCGAAATAAGGCTTACTCCGTTTTTACCAAGGTGTCTGGGCAGGGCTCAGTAAGGTTCTGCCTTCAGCTTTGCAGGCCAGGTAGGTACTTCTTTCCCAGGAGGCGCGTTGTGCGGAGATGCAGCTGTAACCCCCCTGAGAGACTGGGAGAGGGTTTAATGTTGATGTCTGCCCAACAAGAACCAAAAAGGCAAACAAAGGCCTGCTCCAGCGTCTCCCTTGGGAATGCGGGGCACATGATGTGTCTGTGCGGGAAGTTTCAGTTGTCGTGTGGGTTCAGAGCAGAGCTCTGGCAGAGAGCAGTCCTGATTCGAGCTTTTAATACACTGAAAATTGCTTCGTGGTTTCTGGCTTCTCAGTTCTTGCATTTCTTAAACAGCTTCTCGGCCTAAATACTGCTTCAGTTGCTGAGCTGAAATGGCAGTGCTGACTGTACTGTATGAAAATTCCTTGCATTGGATGTATGAGTGTGTATCCTCCTGTGTCTGAAAAAGCTGCCTAGGTCAGCTAAGAAAACTAAAATATGCGAATTTCATTGCTGTGTTCTCTTTCAGGCAAGAATACATGTCAGCTCTGAGCAGAATTTGCAGTATGGTTGGCTGGCTTATGTGTTGGGAGACAGAGCTACAAAAAAGTTCACCAAATACAGCAAAGTCTTTACAGTGGACGGAAACTTATCTTCGGGGAAGGGCAAGCTTGCACAACAAATAGCAGAAAAACTAGGTACATCTTATTTTACCTCTTTCTCTAATAGTGAATAGAATTTAACAGTGTAATTGTCATTCTTATGTAAAGCAAGTTCAGCAAACCAGCAATTTTTGACGAGCAAATCATTAGTTAGGCCATGCCGCAGTTAGTGGAGGACTCGTAGATAAAGGGAGAGTAAAACATTGGTGAGGTGTGACGTGAGGATCTTGTCAGGTCTGCGGGATGCTCGTGTGAGTACAATTTGTTGGGAACGAAATTTCACCTCTCATGAAGTTGGTTTGTTCACTGAGCTCTGAGCTCCAGTAGAGTCACGGAGTGCCTAGAGATGGGATTTTCTGCATGGGTGTACGCAGTGTGTCAAGGGGAGCAGAAGATCGGTGGCAGAAAGATTCTGCTTGGAATAATAGCTCGGTTGTGGAGGTGAAAGGCAGCAATACCTCAAATTAGGCTTTTCTACCCTCCGTGATGTCATTGACCAAAGATTTTTTTTTTTAATGCTCTGTTTTCAAGTGTTATAATAATGTAGAGCTATATATTCAAATGAGCTGAACAGATGTTTACTGTAAATAACCCAAA
The DNA here is from genome assembly GCA_013400195.1 of Aramus guarauna. Taxonomy (NCBI): domain Eukaryota; kingdom Metazoa; phylum Chordata; class Aves; order Gruiformes; family Aramidae; genus Aramus; species Aramus guarauna. The sequence goes on from VXBL01009961.1 coordinate 82,603, forward strand.
CTTACTATTTTGATTGGTGTTCTGTTGTGTGTGTTTGGTCAGGAATGAAATATTTCCCAGAAGCAGACATCCATTACATGGACAGAATCACAAGAGACGGAAGGTTGCTGCCTGAGAAATTTAATGGTTTCTGTAACCTGGAGAGATTTTACAATGATCCGAAATGCGCTGATGGACACTCTTACCGGCTGCAAGCTTGGCTGTTTGGTAACCGTGTTTTACAGTATGCCGATGCATTGGAGCATCTGCTGTCCACAGGTTAGACTTCACAGTAAATAGATTTCATTTCTAAGTTTACTTGTGAGCGTAAGCTGTGATTAAGCTGTTCTGAAGTGCTTTGCTAGTATCTGCATTTTGAAATGAAAGGCTGTTTTGTTGTTAAGCTTTTTACTTTTTCCCCCTCAGTGAGTACAGGTTAAGGGTCCATTTAGGAAAATGCCTGGCAAATTTTGTTAAAACAATATCTTGTATCATTTCTAGTGAAAGAAATATGTTCCAGACCCAATTTCATTAGTTTTAATTTGGCAATCCTTGATTATTTTCCAAAAGATTTTCCAAAAACACAGACACAGCTGTGAGTTGTTCAGCCTTTTTAAAGCTCTCCCTAGACTTAGTTCCTGATGGTGTCTTTTGTTCATTCTCTCTGACTTCGTTGGATCCTGATTTTGTGGTGGTATCGTTATAATTTGAGTGTCTTCTGGTGAGAAGAGATTTCCTACACCAACACTGATTTTCCTGTTGCTCGTACTTCAATAATTCTTTCCCCAAAAAGATGAAAAGGTGTGAATGCCAGAAAGTAGCAGGCACAAATATAAATGTACTCCTTAAACAGGGTAGTACTTAGCTACTGTAACGATAGGTACAGCAGGAGAATGGTGCGTGTTCGGTATGCATACCCAGTATGTTTGTGTGAGCCAAAAACTTGCTCTTTTAAATACATTTTCTAGAAAAGCACTCAGAAAACTGACCGTAAGAGCACTACTGTCTTTAATGTTAAATGTTGCTGCCAGCAGTCTCTTGGGGCCTTGCTGACTGGGACCTACTCTCAATTGCAGGACAAGGTGTGGTGATGGAGCGCTCTCCCTACAGCGACTTTGTCTTTCTGAATGCAATGTTTAACCAAGGCTATATCCACAAGCGATGTAAGTTACTTGCGTGAAAAATGAAGTTATTTTGCCGTAATCTCAGCCAGAAGGGAGTGGTAGTTTAGTTTTTAAAAGAAGAAACAAAAAAGCCTGCTTGTAAGATAGACTCCTTAAATATTCAGAGTTGTTCATAAAGTGCTTGGTTCCATGCATCAATGACCAGCCTCAAGCCGTGAGACTTCCAGTTTTAATTCAAGGCTTTGGTTCTGCTTGTATTCTAAAGAACATGTATTCTGTGTATTGTTTATTTGTGTCCTCTCAGCCAGAGACTCCTGTAGTTCCCTGGACATGTGGGTGAGCGTGCTGATGAAGGCTGGATGTCCTTCAAGCAGACTGTGATCTCGCAGTGTTAAGTGGGAGGTAAATAACGAGTCAGCAGGGTTTGGCCAAACACAAATGTTGCTCTTCTCATTAAGAAGGGCAAGGAGGAGGATGCAGGAAGGTTGATCTGCAGGAAGGTGATGGAACAAATCCTCCTGGAAGCCATTTCTAGATATAGGGAGGATGTGAAGGTGATGGAGAATAGTCGTTGTAGTTTTATGAAAAGGAAATCACACTTAAACACCGGATAGCCAGCTCCTCATAGAAGGCTAGCTCAGAGGATGAACAGAGAGCAACACGTGCTGCTTATCTTAAGCAAGGCTTTCAGTGCTGTCTCTTGTAACCTCATTGATGAACTGATGAAGCGTGGATTAGATATGTGGGTAGTAGATTGAAAAGTGGCTGAACTGCTGGGCTCAGAGGGTTGTGATCAGCAGCGTGCAGTCCAGCAGGAGGCCAATAACTAGTGGTGTATCCCAGGGGAGGATACAGGGGCTGAACCAGGTTTAAAAGGTGGACGAGAGGACAGACCGTAGCCTCAGCAGACTCGCAGGTGATGCAGAATTGGGGAGGGGTATGGCTGATGCACCTTATGTTTTTGGTGCTATTCAGAGGAACCCGGACAGGCTGGAGAAGTGGTTGGATGGTAACCCCAACAAAAGGGAATGCAAAGTCCTTGCACTGCAGGCACTCGAATGCGCTGGGACGCAACTGCCTAGAAAGTTTTGTGAAGGAGGACCTGGGGGTCCTGATGGACGCCAAGTTGAATGGGAGCCAGCAATGTGCCCTTGTGGCAGAGGATGCCACCGGCATCCCAGGTGCTGTGTGGAACAGCGTGTTGTCAGCAGGTCAGGGGAGGTGATCACCCAATCTGGAGTATTGTGCCCAGTTCTGGGCTACTGGTTGAAGAAAGGTAGGAACTTACTGGAGCAAAGGGCCACAAAGGTCACTAAAACTGGAGCAGCCAATGTGTGAGGAGAGGCTGAGAGAGCTGGGATTGTTTTGGCCTGGAGAAGAGAAGGCTCAGGGAGATGTGTATAAATACCTGATGGTATTTATGTGTATAAATACTTGATGGGGAGGAGTATTGGATAGAACCAGTCTTTTCTCAGTGGCACGTAGTGAGAGGATGAGAGGCAAAGGGCACCAACTGAAATACAAAAAGTTCCATTTATTAAAAAAACCCCAACATTTACTGCTGTGAAGGTTGTCAAACCCTGGAGCAGACTGTCTGGGGAAGCTGTGGGATCTCTATCCTGGAGATACTCAAACCCTGTGGGGCACAATCCTGAGCCACGTGCTCTAGCTGACACTACTCTGAGCAGAGTGATAGAACCAGATGATCTGTGGATGTTCCTTCCAACCTGAGCAACTCTGTGGTTTGGGGTTATGGGCGCTGAGCTCCTGAGCAGCGCTGAGTTACTGTGCTGGTGCCTCGTGGGTGGGTGCGTGGAGTCTCCATCCCTTGGTTAGGAATGGAGCAGTTATGTGACCAGCCACAACCAAAACGTGCAAACTTACAGCTGAACAAAAGGTTGAAAGTCTAGAAAATAACTGTAAAGCCCAGTCGTCAACTGACCCCTTAGTAAATTGCTATTGAAGTTGTTTCTGCCTCTTCTTAGCAAATCTGGCATTTTGGCTGCTCCTGAGGTGAAGATAATTGTTTTCCTGACTGTCTTGTGTTTCTGCTGCCTTGTTTGATTTGGCCTAGATATAAGAGGTGTGTGTTGGTTTTTAACACCTGCTGTAAGTTGTAACTTCTTCCTGAATGAGTTTGAGAGCTGGTCGTAATGAACTGTCTTACAGCTTTGCATTAGTGATGCAAAGCCCAGCAACCCACAGTTTATATTTTATATAAAATTCCATCAACAAGTACTGAAATCCTTCAACAGCAAACCTCTCGATTAGAGGTACTGCTTGCTGCTGCTTACTGTGGTGCCAAGCACAGTGAGCTTTAAATTTAGTCATGAACTCTTTGAATTTGAAAGCCTGGCACTACGTTTCTAGCTAAGCTGGTGAGCTTCATTGAGGAAAGCTTGCACTTGAGCTAAGTTTAACGGAGCCTGTGCTATTCGTGCAACTTAAATTTGAAAATTTAAATCTGCATGGCTTTCTAATCGCCAGCTATTGGCCCAAAAATGCCTTAGGCTGTTGATGTAGAACAACTCAGTTGCACAGACCCAACCAACTCCTCTCAGATACGTTTTGCTGCATGGGGATGCCCTCCAAAGTGGAGTCAGGTTGTCGTGTTTTTGGAGACGATCCGCTGTTGCTTGCGTAGAGCTCAGAGCTATTGAGTAACAGTAGTGCAGAGTGTGTCTCCGGTACAGGTGAAGGGGGACGCTGCTGGGTTGGTGACCTCTTAAAATCCTTGCTTTGTATCAGAGGACAAGGCAAATGCCTGCCTGATCCTTGGGTTCCCCCACCCCGTGGTGGGAAAGAGATAGAGTATGTCTTGCAAGGTTTTCCTGAAGCATGCGACTTTTTCCTGTTGGAACGAGCCGTTTATTCTGTGTGTGTGGCTGTGGCAGGAGCAGCCCCAGCCAGTGGTCACCCCAGGTGTCCTGAGTGCTGCAGTCTTTCCCTGATGTTTTGAGAGGCTGTCTCTAAATGATGGGGGGGACGGGACGACTAGCTTTCTCTAAACTGAAGTCAGAAATAAATCCTTTCTTTGATATAACTGATGTTAGATTCTTATATCTCAGTGCATGTAGCTGCTTAGCTTAATTCTGTTTTACTTTCTGTTTCTGGAAGATTGTTTATTCTAAAACCTTCCTGAATCCTATTTGAGGAAAAATCTACCCTAGACTTGCTATATGAGCCAAGAAGAGGAAACTACAAATACAAAGTCGAGGAGGATGTGTTCTATTTGCAAATAGAATGTGTTCAGCAAATGCAGGAAAAAACACTCAATAAATGATTGCAGATTCATTACCCGATAGGTGATAATTTTAATGCCATTCCTATTACGCTTGTCCTCATTTGCAACATGTGTATGTGTTCAGCTGGGCTGCCTTTAGCTCTCCAACATGTTTGGTTTTGTTTTTTATACAGGTATTGATCACTACAAGGAGATCAAAGAGGTCAGCATTTGTGAATTCCTGCCACCTCACTTGGCCATTTATATAGATGTATCTGTCCCCGAGGTGCAGAAGAGGATTCAAGAGAAAGGCAAAGTAATTTAATCACTTGCCACAATTACTGCCTGTTAATGTGTGTTGTAATCGCGCCCTTATGTGTGAGTCCCACAGGATTTGCTGCAGAATTCTAGTTCTGAAAAGCTGCTCGTCCTCTTAGGTGTAAGAACTGTGTGTTGGTGATGACTCTGAGTATTCTGGCACGCTTGCTCTAAAAATCAACTTTTTTGACTGCATCAAGGTGCTGTCATTTCTGTAATGAGAACCTCTCTAAAAATCATCTGCCCTTAAAAAAAAAAAATATATGTAAAAAAATAATCAAACAGCCTTTGTAGCTGCTGTTTCAGGAGTCGCGTCCAGGTAATATGCTTCTTGCAGCATGCTGTAAGATTATCCGTGTTTCCTGAATGCTGGAAGCCCCAAATGTCTATCCCCTTCTCCAGCTTCCCCAGTCGACTGCTATTTCAGACCTGTGTTGATGTTAGTGTGGGTCACTTGGGATCAGCAAGTTCAGTTAACTTTCTGAAATTAAGAAAATCACTGCTTGGCACTTTTGTGTGAATGCAGCAAACCCACCAATTTTAAACTTAAAACTAGTTTTGTGTAGTTTTTGAGATAAAAAAAAAAATCCAGGGTGCTTTCTGGCTAAGCTAATATAAAGTTGATGAGAAATACAGTTGCTCTTTGTCACTAGGGCAATGTCAATCCAATCTGAGGTCATAATATGTGACTCTTAACTGTGGTTGATCTTTGATAGTTGTGGGACGTTCTCACTTTGGCTTTCAAAACCCTTCTTTCAAAGATGTGTGTTGTGTTTTTTTTGGAAGTCATGGTATTAGATGGAGACTACTCTGAAAAAGAAAATCAACTTAGTTTTGTAGCATTATCTTCAAATTACCTCTCTTGTAATATCAGTGGATTGGCTTACTGGGTTATTGAAATAATCTTGGATCAGAAAAGCTGTAGGGTGCTGTTATATAATGGCTAATGTGAATAAGGGTTTTGGTTTGGGTTTTTTCTTTCTCCTTCTGTGATATTTTGACACATGCTTATAACTGTTCTCAGATGCATTATGAGGCTTAACAGATGTTTACCTTGTACCTTGTTCAAAGGCCAAGGTAAATTGTAGTCAAGTGAAGCATTTAACTGCGGAAAGCCTGATAGATTCAAAGAAAACTTTGATTTATTACTAAAAAAAATTCTCAGGTCTTCTAAATGCTTGGTAATGCCTGCTTCTCTCAGAGCACATGTGTGTCTGTTAGTGTGCTAGGGTGAGCTAGTAGCGTTTCGCTTTGCAGTTTCCTGCTGATTTAAGAGGGAGGCTGATGATTGCCGAAGGGAAGCGACTTCAAAGCTGTAAATGGAAGGCTGCCCTTGCTGCTTTGTGATCTTCGTGGCCTGAATTGCTTAGTCTGCTGGTCCAGCAACTCTCCCCTTCTGCCCTCCAGCAGTGTAGGCCATGACTGAACGTGTCTCTGCTCTTTAACGAACACGATGCTTTTCTATAGGAAAACCATAGCTTTTTTTAGCAACTCCAGTGACAGAATTAGAAGCTGCTTTATGTATCGTGGGAACCTGTGAGTTCTTGTGAAGCGTAAAGGTCGGTGGTGTTTTTGAGCCCTTCTGGCAGAAATTGCTGGTGTAACTTGACTTCCTTGGGGCAGTGGCACTGCTGAACATTAGTGCTTCTTTGGGGATGATTATTTTTTGGAATTCCGCCTTCTTGGCGGATAGCGTGTTGACTGGTATTCAGCACGCTGTTGTTGCAGGGCGCTGGAAAAAGAATAGCCCTCCAGTGGGTCTGACAAGCAGACACACGGATCCTTCCAACATAATGGGCATCTTGGATGAACAATTCGAGCAGGAAATGTAATTTTAATTTTAGGTTTGAAGGAACACATGGTAGATTAGTGAAATGCTTTGCGTTTTGCAAATATGGCATTAAAGTACGCCGTGTGGAAGATGAACTGTTTAACAGCAGATATGGTATCCATGAAACTTCAAAGAAAGATTCTGGAGGGGGTGGTTGGAGCGGATGGTTGCTCATGCGCTTGTCTGAAACTGTGGAAATAGATGCATGTTGGCCCTCTAGTTGAAAATGCAGATTTAGACAGGCTTCTATTTCCTGGTTGTTTATATATAAAACTTCCTTGAATGTGCAGGTAGGATTGATCGCTCCTTGGAAAGCTAATCTTTTTGAGGCTGTTGATGTATGGTTCTCTTAGTTTATGCAAACTCAGGGAAAATGGGGTGATTCCTGTAACAAACTGAAATAAATTAGAAGAAAGTTTTTCTTTCTTATGTTCTTCCATTGAACCCACCTTTCCATTTCTTTCTGGATTCACTAGTGTGTTGGAAGAATCTTACTCATATGGCTAATCATTAAAACCATGGACATAACAGTACAGGGCAAAGCAGTGATTAATGCAGACTGATTTTTGTTCCTTGGGCTACTCTAGATATTTAATGCCACATAAGAAAGTCTAAACAATCCAGATGTCTTGATTTGTGAAACTTCCATTAATGTGTATGTGGTTCACTTGGATGTTTGACCGCTAATCCAAGAGCGAGCTCTTGGCAGATGGGGTAGCAGTGCCTTCGCTTAGGCTAGAATCAGTGCTGGTGGGAAAAGAAAGAAAACTTATTTCACAATGTTGTTTTCTGTTTGTTTTTAGCCATATGAAAAGAAGGTGTCCCCTTCGTATCTCCAGGACGTTGAGGATGCTTACAAGAAAACTTTCTTACCAGAGATCAGGTTAGCAAACCAAAATGTTCTGTCTGTTAAGTCTTTGAGTAAAAATGCATGGAAACCCTAAAATCTCTGCCACTATAAGCAAATAAAATCATGTCAAGTGAGAAGTCTTCCTTGTACTATGTGGTGCAGTATTATGTTCTAATAATGGGGTATTGCATCCATGGCATAACTACGCACAAGTTACACAATAGTTACCTCTGACATCTAACATAGCCTGATGCCAGTGTTAGAATACTGGAAGATTTAAAAATGAAGTCTTTTTAGGTGGGAGCTTTATAAAGCAGTGTTGACTCTTAAGAGGTTCAGAGTGGATGAAGTGTTGTGCAGTAGTCAATTAATGAAATCCAGTTGAATTTACCTAATACGTTTAAAAGCTAATGAGCTCTGATCTGCCCTATGTTTTTTGATCCTGCAGTCTCAAGGCATTGTAGCCTTGCTGTCATGGAGTCAGGTGCAGGGAAGCATAAAGTTTTTTCATAGTTAAAAGAGAAGTTCAGGAGCAAAGCCAGGAATCTGGTCTGCAAAACCAAGTTCTGTCTCCCTTTCTGACAGTATTCTGTAGGTGGTTGGCATCCACACCTTTCCTTCTCTTTCTGTTAGCTTGCAGCAGTGGTTGGAGTGCTTTCTTGGAGTGATGTCCAAAATGCCACAGCTATAGCTGTGTGTTTGCCTGACCTAAGGAGAGTGTGATGCAATATAAGCTTTTCTCAGGCCTTTTTGGAGAGTTTGGAATTTTTCTCTCCTAAAACCCTCATTTCAGTTGTCATAGTTTTGGCTAATTTCTTGATAGTGATATGGAGGGAGAAGAGAAAGGCTTTCAGGTGAGGGACCATTCCCTTTTTCTAGTTCTGTTTCTCCACCTCATGAGGCATACACCTGATAGCCTTCCATGTTTGAAAAGGATTTGATGGACTTGTTGGTGCTGGTAAATAAAGACTGCACTGCTACCTGCTCCGAGAGATTCAAGGTGGTGTTCTCTGGACTCCTCGGCTTTGTCCAGCTGAGAAGCAAGAATGTGTGCACTGTAAACTTGAGATGAGACTATTACAGTTTGCCAGCTATCCCAATTCTTATAAAAGAGCTCTAATGAAAATCAAATTGTCCTAAAAATTGAAAAGCATGTGGACGTAAGCAGTCTTGGTCCCTCAAACACATAGCTTTCTGAAAGGGAAACTCTTAAAGGTCACAGAGCCAGGCCTGCTTTCCATCAAAATGATCTGTAATCGTGCAAGATTTGGTGTGTGCATGAAGCTGATTATTGAGTTGCATTTAAGTCAAAGTAGATCTTCAGGTATATTGCAGCCTGCTTGTTTCCCCTTGCTTTTTTTTTTCCCCTCCATCTCCCAGGGTAAATCAGTGTAATTGTGCTGTCAGCAATTGAACTGAATAACTTGATATCGAGCTCGTCATTCGTACATGGCAGAAGTTGTTGGTGTGATGTATGGTCAGCTGCCTCCTGGTGCGGCTAGCACATGGCTCTTGGAAGGAAACGGGGGCTAAGGATGGAGAGGGAGGGTGGGAAACCTTGGGACTGTCATCCCCCTGAGGGCAGAACTGCTTTGAATTTACTGGGGAGGAGGAAGAAAAAAAAAAAATCCTGCTCGTTCTTTGGATCAAATCGAGCCCCAGAAATATACCGTGGTGTTTAGTGAAGCTAAATCCTAGACCTGGTCCTGCTGTGATTTCAACTCTTTCCCCTTTGTATGCGGTCAGTACGCCTGTTAAGCAAACACCCTCTGGTTGGCATCCTCATCAGCGGGTGGGCTTACAAAGCTTGTCAGATCAATCTTTGTGCTCGGTTCTGAAGGACGTCGCTGTCCCCTTGGTGTGGGGGAGTTGTGAATGTGTGAAACTTCAGCTTTGCACGTCTCTGGACCTTGCTGGTGGTTTGTATATTGGATAGATGTACAGAAGCTTCGGCTGTCTTTAACTCTTTGCTGGCTTGCAGAGTGATGCAGTGAGTTATATTCATGCCTGGCTGTTAGTCTCTAGGCAGACTAAGCAGTGTTTGATTCCCTCACTCTTGAGGGTGACCAAAATCTGGTTCAGACAGGCTAAAGAGTTATTATAGACTGTTGAACAAGCTGCATGCTTTCTATGTTCAAGCTTATGTTTGCTTGTTCTCTTGCTTTATTTTCCTGCTGCATTTCAAGAAGTCTAGTTTGTTACTTAGCAAAATTCCCGCTCCCTTGTTCCATTTAACTGGAGCAACTTGCTTGAAGCAGCATGATTTATAGTGGATATTTGCTGTCTTAACATGAATGTCTTTCAGCGGTTTTTTTGATAGTGATTTGTGAGCCTGGTGCTGTGGCAGGTACTACCTCCTGATTTTGAACAGACAACTTTTGTTTTTTCCTTTGATTTTTCTTTTCCTGGACCAAAGCCCTAAGGTTGCTAATGATCTCTTTCATATCCAACACTGCTTCCTCTGAGCAGCTCTTTTCTCTTAATGAAAGCCCTCATAATCTGCAAAGTACCAAGTGATTTGATCTGCATTGTTAATGCAATTGCCAGTGTAAGACTGGTGAAGTCTGGTCTCTCCCTTTGATTACGGACACTTGATATTGAAGATGCTCAAGAGTGTGTGCTGCTGTCACAGCAGCTCCCTTTGAAAGGAGGCCAGTTATTTTCTTTCTGTGACTGTGGAGTGGCATGAAGCTTTCTGCTTTGTTCTCAGCTTGAGAACAAACTCTTTGAGTAGTTCCTGTGGAGCACCAGGTGACTGTAAGAGCTGAAGGGTTTGTAGGAATAAAAGGCATTTTATTGATGAACTTTTTTACCAGTGCTGTTTCCACTGACTAGTGTTAATGCAGACCAGGAACTGGTTTGGACTGCTGCAGTTATAAGTTATTTTGATAATGTATTTAGAGCAACTTAGATTCCCAGCCTTAATCCCAATTAAACTCGGAGGTGGTTGTGGTAAGCAAGAAGTCTCCAAATTCTTCTCCATGCTCCTCAACTTTGCTGTGTGTTTGATATATCGTGCACATTGGGCATGCATTTTTATTTTCTCTTGAATTTTTGTTACCTGAACAGGTAACAAAGCAGGTTTGGGAACACCTTACCCATGGGCAGCTGTACGTATGTGGTAGTGAAACGTGTTCATATGGGAACCCCTATCGTGGCCCTGCTCTGCAAGTGACTTTTCTATGAAGGCTTCTGTATGAATAAGACAACAATCTTGTAATCAGGAAGCTATTAACCTGCCTTAAATGTTTTTATACTTACAGATCCTGCGGCCTGCATTGTATTGTTAGCTCAGTCTTAGTAAATGACGATGAATGAGTGTATTCTTCTCTGAAGAAATTACCCACAAGTATTAATATACTTGTAAAAAGGAAAGTCTACTGCAGTTTTGGTTAGACTGGTTGAAAATGTCACTTGGCCTCAGATAGATTGGGCAACTGTAATTGGGGCAAGCATCCACATTAGTGAAATGGAAACAAATTTATAGGTGGGATTTTTTTACTTTTTTTAGTGGAAACTATGTAGATACCGCAGGCCATTTGTCCTTTACAACCAGCTTTCCACCAGGAAAGAAGCAGCTTAAAGGTCTAATAGGAATTCTATTTCCATACTTCTATTTTCTAATAGGAATTCTACTGCAAGAACTTACAAGCATTCTAAAAAACTGTAATGATTCTGGTTCTGTGTTTGTGCCTTTTAACGTCATCGCCGCTTCATTTTGGAACAGCAGGGAGAGCAGTTGTATCAGGGGAATTAATTTTTTTTTCCTCTTTGCAGTGAGACCAGTGAAGTTCTGCAGTACACAGCAAGTGAGGCAGAGGATGTGGAGAGGGTAAGAGGTTGCTGCATATATTGAATTTTTTTTTTTTTAAACTTCCAAGACTGAAATAAAGAGAACATTGTCCTAGATAAAAACTTAGTGTTTGAAGTGGGTGGTGGGATGGGCAGGGCTCTGCATAGCTCGGTTTGGGAACTAATGACGTGAACCAAGAGGTAAGTCACTTCCAGCATTCAGCAGAGACACTGTCTCCCAGTATAAGGTCTGTCTCTGCTGGCTTGTGCCATTGTGCAGCTTCCTGTGGTCCAGGTTGATGCATAGGTTCCTATGTGATAAAATAGCCGTTGTTTTCCAAATTATTTGGTTATAGCAAAAGAACTGGATAACCAGAGCTGTTACAAGCTTTGTAACCCTGGATTATTCATCTGTATGAGCTAGCACGTGGTATCAATACTGCAATTTCTTTCTCCAAATGGCTTTGGCAGACATGTTAACCCTGGACCGAGCCAGATAAATTGCCTTTTCATTGCTAGAAATAAACCATCTCTTATGTGACAGGATTAACATGAGATTGCTGCTTCCTCCTACTCAACTGTGTTCTTTTTTGGAGTAGGTGTAATATCTTTGCCTTATTTCAGCAAACGTTCTCGCTCGTGGAGGGTTACTAGTGGGATAACAGAAGCCTTTTGCTTCCCCATTGTTAACTTCTCTCTGTAGCTGCTGTCCCCTGCCGGAAGAGCAACGGGCCTTTTGTAATTCTGGACAGGTTTGTAGTTGAGCCTGTTTCAGTTCTGGGGATGAAAGTTACGCAGTGAATCCTTCAAAACTCAGTCAAATTCTGTAGTAGTGATGAGGATCTCACCTGCACTAAAAATACCTTTTCAGATGTGTCTTGCTGATTTTAATATTTTCATCCTCTGTCTTGTTTGAAAGCTGATTATCCTTCTAGAGTCCACTTAATGCTCTCCTTTCCTCTGTTAGAGGGGGAAAAGAAATAGGCTGGCTATGTTGCTTTTTGCTGTAGGAAATAGGGCCAGACCTTTATGCAGCAGTATGTGATTAATGCCTAAATCAGCTGGGAAGAGAGAAGCGGCAGGGTGATTACTTTGAGATGGAAAACTTACTACCTTGGTGAACCAGCAAAGTTTGGGAAAACTTAATGGGCTTTTTTGCCAAATCAGATGCAAAAGGAAAAGAACCTTTGTTTCAGTATTCCAGCACCTGTCCACCCGCCTGCACTACGTGTGACATCCAGCAGGTAGCAGGCCGTCTTACTGCACGTAGTAAGGTTTGTGTATAGTTTCATGGGGGTAATTCTGTCTTGGAGGTTTAGCTAGGAAAGGCTCTAAGTCAGTGCTAAAGATCCTTAAGCCCAACCTTGGCACTCATAGCAAGGGAGGTTTTTGACTGCTTAATGCCTTTGTGGAGTTATTTTTTAAAAAAAAAAAAAAGCCTATTATTGCTGTGCTCATGTGCTGATGGACTGGGTTTGACTGGGATCAAGTTAATTTTCTTTGCAAGAGCCCATCTGGTGCTGTGCTTTAGATCTGACCAAAACAGAGTGGATAATGCACCAGTATATTTTAGCTATTGCTGAGCAGTGCTTGCACAGCATCAAGGCTGTCTCTGTTTTTCACTTTGCCCCCTGCAATTAGGCTGGGGGTGTGCGGAGGTTTGGGGGGCACACAGCCGGGGACGCCTGACCCAGCCTGAGCAGAGGGATATTCCACACCATGTAACATCAACAATAAAACAGGGGGTAGGCTTTTTCCAAACTAGCTGAGAGCAAGGGGCTGGAAAATCTCTGGGATCTTTGAGCTTGGTTCCTGCTATCTACAGTAAACTCTCTCCTCTAAAGCCTGACTTTGTTTGGAGGAACAAAGTGTGGGTTTTAGTTGGCATTGTGCATGACAATAGCCTGCACCTAATAGCCTCGTGTCCCCATTCAAAACCCTTGTGAAGCAGAAAATATTGACAAGGACTTTCCTGGTCCTAAAAATGTAAACCCCACTTAGCTGCCTTGCTGCGTGCTTCTAGGCCTTTTAGTTCCCTTTATGAGAACGTGGTTGTGCGCTGTGTTTCAGGTCCTGCCCTGTTGTGGCTGGATTTCGGGACGCTTGTGCCCTTTGTAATAGAGGTTATCATTATGAACTGGTAGACTGGTGAGGCAGTTTGAGTTTATACCACAAAACAGGTTGGTGGCTTCGGTGTGCCAGCAGCTAATGAGAAGTTCACTGTGAAATCACACTTAAAGGCAACTGCTTGCATTTGGAGTAGTGCAAAATCTCTAAAATCTCTGAAAATGAGGTGGTTTTGGAAGCTTCAAAAAAACCAAAGGCCTTTCCCTTTGTTCTGAGATCAACTGTATTTACCAGCTGACAACTCTGACATGAATGATGTGCGTAAAAGAATAAAGTATTGCTTTAGTGGTGGTAGAGGTGCCCTTGCTTTGGTAGTAGGTAAGGTGTAATAGCAGCTGGTAGGCACTCCGTGTCCAAATTCACTCACCTGCAGCCACGGGGAATATTCTGCTTTGCAGCGAGAAGCATCCTCTGTGGCGTGAAGGATCAGCATCCCAGGAGTAATATGTTCTCTGTCATGGTTTTAGATATTTTTAATTTTTTTTTGTGGGACAAAAATAATGAAATGTGAAGAAGCTGCAATGAAAAAATACCTGAGGTCAGGGTGTGGATGAGAATATTGAGCAATTAGTAATTTTTTTCTGGATAACGTAAAGGAAAGGATAAGATTTGAGAACCGTGGTGTTTGAGGAAGGTAGCCATGGATGTTTGATAGAAGAAATAAAAGAAAGTTGGGGGGTTATTTGCTTGTTTTCTCCCCTTCCTTCTCTCTGACCATGTCCTGAAGTGGTCAGAATAAAGCAGCTTGTTTACTCCCTAGATTTTTTTTTGTAGTAAAACTCATTGCTAGAGATTTTATTTTAATCCTTTAAATCAGGGTTTAAAGTCAGTCTAAAGCTCTTACTGCTCAAGTAGAGAGAGGGTCTACCAAGCTCAGCAATCTTGTGTCATCACTGTACATAGGGTCATCGGTGTGCACTGATGTAGTTCTTAATTTGGTTGGACAAATCTGGACTAGAGGAAGGATTATTATTTTGAAGTCGACGTACAAGACAGTATCATTTTCATTGTTAGATGTTAGCTATAAGGTTTGGTACTCTTTCCACTTCAAGGAATAAAGTGGGGTTTTGTGATTTGTGGTTTGGGTCAGTCTGTCCTGTGTTCCGGCCCCACCCCCCCCCCCCCT
>VXBL01009961.1:96980-112821 GCA_013400195.1 Aramus guarauna
CCCCCCTCTTCTGTTCAGATTCAGTTACCTTTGGAATTAAATAGTTGGAATTTGGAAATAAGGGTTGGTAGGAGGGCTTTGGCTTGTAGGGTGTCTGTTTACACAGGTATGTCCTGTTGATAGATAGCGATGTTTAACTGCTGGCTAGCTTCAGTCCACAGATCACTTGCTGTGTGATTTGGGAGCTTAATTTTTTTATGACCTTATAGTTTAATGGCTTTTGATTTGTTCATAGCAGGCGTACACAGCTCAGCAATGACTCTTGCCTCTGAAATGTGTTTTAAAAAGATCAGTCGGGGGTTCATATTGTAATTAACACTGGTCATGGTGGCTAAAGGAGTAGTAAGTGCTGAAATGAGCTTTGTTAGGGTGTTTCACACTGCTTCCACACGACAATAAAACTGGGAATAAAAAGTTAGCTAGTATGTTTGCTTAAACCGAAACTGTTTCAGTTCCTCAGTGCTTGTGAATAGTGTTTTGTATTACGTATCAGTTCCGTTCAGTGCCACCAGCTTGCGTAAACCGGTGAAGACGGGCGGCTGCTGACAGACCAGCTTTGTGCCGCGTCCTCTGCCAGCGCAGAAGCGAAGCGCTCCAGAGCTAGCCGGCCTGAAATTCTCAGTTGCAGCTGGGCTGAGCTCCTTCCTGCACGCTGTGCTCTGAACTTCGGAGGGCTGTAGTCTGCGCTGCTCCTTGTGTCCATCTCTTGCTTAAAGAAACAATCGGTGAGGAAGGAGTTTAGGGAAAATTCAACTGGTGGAGCAACCTCTTGGGGTTTGATGGGTTTGTCCCCATAAAGGATAAGAGCGGTGGCACCTTCTGCTGCCCGTAGCCCCCCAGCTCTTCCAACAGCAGCGCTCACCAGATCTCTCTGAAACAAGCTTAGAAATTGTAAGCTGTCTGTATTGGCTTAGTTGCAAAGATTACAGAAAGGGGTCTCATTATTTAAAACTGTTTTTTTCTAAATCCTACCACGTTCTGCAATATATTAAGACCTGATCTCTCCTGGACATAGTTACAAGTTGTGCTGTGATCAGGCTTAAATCATTCCTTTGCTGCTAATTCCCGGGGTGCCAGGGCATTCCTTGTAAATTAAAAAGCTGCTCTCCTAGCCTGGTTGGGAGGCCGATACCCTTGTTAACTAGCTGCTGGGAGAGGTATCTTCTGATACGATAATAAGAGTGCGCAAAACTAATTTGGATACAGATTTCTTTTTCCCCGCAACATATTCTGAGCCCTATTATTAGCAACTTTATTATTAGTCCTGTCATCAGCCATAGCGGGGAGTTTCCAAAGCTTTCCTGTGGAGTAGAAAAGTAATTGCTTTTGTGTAGCTAATGGGAAGTATGGTGGAGGTTCAGCTTTTAAATTAATTTTTTTAAAGGATATTTGAATTACTGTTCACCTTTCTTTCTCTTTACATCTTTGCATGCTTATCTTGGGGAGTTATGTTACAGCAGTTTGGTAGGAAGAAGCAGTTTCTAAACACAATTTTGAAAACTCTTCTAAATGTCTGTGGTGCAGTTTTCTGCAGGGTTGTTTTTTTTAAGATTGAAAGTTGTTTTTTTTCCATCAGCAGGTGGATTTGTCGTCAGCTTTTCTCTTTATGTGAAAAGTAGTTTTCCTATGCTCTTGACTACAGTATCTGGCTTGCCAGCTTTGCCTCGTCGTAAGAGATCAAAAATGGTTAAAGAGCATCTAAACTTGCTTGAGGTTTTAAATATGCCTTAGTCATGTCATGTCAACCATATTTTTTAAGACGTTATCAACAAAATTAGTCTTTAAGAAATATAAGTGCTTCAAGGAAAACAATCATACCATCATATCTCTAACTGTTACTTCTTAACATAGAAACATAATACTGGTAATAGAGTGGAACTCTATAGTCAAAACTACTTTGTAATAGCACTTTTTTTTTTTATTGCCTTTTAAGTAGTACTAGATGGGATTTAGCGTTTGCTGTGATTGCAGGAAGTAATTATAGTGGACTTAGTCTACACTAAAGAATAGAAACATTTTTTAATTTATTATTCTATCATTCTATTACTGGCATCTGCTTACTTGTCAATGGATAAACTGTGTGTCATCAGGGGTTTGGTCCTGACCTCGTAGCTCTATCCTTTCCTTCTGGAAAAGGCGTTTGGAGCTGTAGCAATCCACTCCTTCCCAGGCTGCTTCAAGGTACTGTCTCTGCCTCATCGTGCACCTTAAGTGCATCGTCCCGTCACTAGTTCAGATTTCCTTCAGATCTACTCAGTCGTGTGTGATAACCTCAGGCTTGCATTAAGCAATTACCTGGTGGACCAGCAAAGATCTGTTTTCTGATGGAGCCAGTCAGAAAATGAAGCTCAAATATGGAATTGATAAGTTTAGGGATGCTGAAGGAATGATTTGCTGAGCTGATGTTATTGTTTGAATGGTTCTGGGTGCTGAGCTGTGAGTTTTACCTTTCCTTTCTGCTCGGGGTACTTGCAAGCACGAGTAGTTCTTGCTGACCGATGAAATCGTGAGCCTTTGGACTTCCGTCAGTACAGCTGCTTCAAGGGTGTTTGAGTTTTTCAGCCGGAAACGTGCCTCGGTTTCTGTGATGTGAACCACACACTGCACCACTGAGAGACAAATGCCACGGTTGCTCCTCAGCCTCTCTCAGTTAGTGTGCCACTGAGCCTTTTGAGGGGAAAAAAAAACCACAAAAAAACAAAAAAACCAAACCACAACAACCAGGCTTCGTATGTAGCATGATGGGGTTTGTTTGCAGCAAAAGAGGGTTAAATTTAGACTTATTTCCATTTCCTTAGAGGTGGAATTGTGCTGCCTTTGCTTCCTTTCAGCCCCAATGGCAGGTTGAAGAAGAGTGTCTTGGCTCAGGTAAGAATTTGGAGACAAGGCACCTCTCAGCCGATTTATTCCCTCCCATCCTCTGCTCCCAAAGGCTGAAAGCACCAGGAGTTTTAGAGCCGGTCCCCAGGTGTCTGCCCAGTGCTTGTGGCATGGCCACAACCTCCAGAAGTATGACTGGGAGATGATACGTTAGCTCTGAACTTTTGCATTGTTAATACAGCTTTAGCAGTGAAGCCTTTTTGCTGGGTGACTTGTTTAATAATATCTTTTGATTATTTCATTGATTTGGGGGTCCTGTTCATTTCTTTTTTTTTTTTTTTTTTTTTTTTTTGATGATCTGGTCAGACTACCTCTTAGTGGGATTTTTATCTTCTGATTCCAGGTGGTCGAAGACATTGAGTACCTGAAGTTTGACAAGGGGCCATGGCTGGAGCAGGATGATGTTTCTTACCATCATTTGAGACTTTAGTAAGTATAATGTCTTCCAGTAACTGAACATTACTTAGCATCATATCTCAGGGAAAATGGTTAAAGCCTTGAGTTTTTAAAGCTGTACTTATATTTGTACTCTGACTTGTGGGGGTTTTTGTCAGAAGTCAGCAGTGATAGCAGATAGCAGGCTTTTATAATATTGGTGCTTGGCACCGTAATACGGTGTTGCATTTTGCTGCTGCTGCTAATTGATTAGACTAGAGACTCCAGAAGAATAGATCCCATTCCATTAATGAAGCACAGGAACTCTCCAGGAATTTCCCAAGTGCTGTGACCTGTGGCCCTTACTTTTGGGAAGGTACTTCTGTGAACACTTCTCTTCCTGGGTGGTCGCAGAAAAGCATTTTGGTTTAAAACAGAGTATTTATGGAGTTGGCACGGTGGTTCCTCTGTTGCCCTTGCAGTGTGACATCTTTCAGCAAAGCTTGGTGACAAGAGTGACCTTGTAGCAAGTTTTACATGTGGTGCTCTTCAGATTGGCTGTGTTTAGAGTGGTTTTTTTCTAAATCTAGTCTAATTTCTTATGCTGTCTGAGTTTTTAAATCTTTCCAGCAGTCGAGAAGCTGGCCTAACAGAGCGTAGGAGGGAAAAGGAAGCAGGCAACGTAGGGTGACTGCTCATGAAGTCCTTTTTTCCTCCTTTCCCCAGACTCCCAGTGAATAATCCTTAATGCAAACCTTAATCCTAATTCACAGAATGAAATATTGCAGTTCTGTTGCTCGTTCTGCATAATAACAAGGGGGATTGTAAAGTCCAGTGGTTTAAGGGTGAGTTTTGTTGGGTTTTTTTGCAGAAGATCCTTATCTGTCAGGTTGGATGTAAAGAGATTGAAGTCAGATAGTGGAAAGTGACTTGCTCAAATAGAATCAGATTTGATTATAATTCTTTGCAAGTACTCCCTGGCTATCTGTCCTGCAGTTCAGCTGTGGGGTGCTACTGGTGGGGCTGCGGGGTGCTTCTGGTAGGGGGATGCTACTGGTGGGGCTGCACGTGTCCCTAGAGCAAGGAGAAGAGAGGTAGCCCTCCAAACTCCAAAAGATGTTGAACCAAACCATTGATGTGTATGTAAAGAAGTGAGATCAGACCTACGCTTTTATCCATGTGTTACAGTGAACCATCAGCAGTGTCGCTCTGAAGTTGTGTTGCTGAATAAAATGTTCTCTGGATAACCACGTATAAAGAATATATCTACACTTGGAAGACTATTAATAGGGATAACCTTGCACTGAAGTGAGACATGCTTCCCATTTTGCTAGAACTTCATTTTAGACTGAATGTGCAGATAGCAAGTGCAATATAGTTACTGCATTTATCAAAGTTTAAGAATTATATTTTTGTCATATTAATTTCAGGTTCTTGTAGATTAATAGAAACACAGGGATTTTTTTTTAATTTAATATCTGCTTCTTAATTTTTGTCTTTATTGTGACAAGCATTGGAGTAGTAAGTTAAGTTTTTTTGAAGGCTACTGAGATTCTTTGCCATTTAGTTTTCTGTGCTTCTACTTCAAATGTCTCCTAAAATTAAAGATAATGTTCCTTTTCTATGGCCCTTCTATCAAAGGGTGAAGATAGATGCCACCCATCGCTGCTCTCCTGCAATCTGAGAAACATGTCATGATTCAGGTGCTCTTCAAGTGTCTAAGAGGTTCTTGGTGGAGTAATTAAAGGATAGCATCTGGTGACTTAGACCCTGCAAAACTATCAAAATCAGATTTCCTTTGAAAGAGAAAATACAGTTAAGTTTCTTGTTTTCCTGTAGCTTCACACTAGTACAGGTATTAAGAAAGAATTATTAATTGCAGAGTGTAGGAGGGAGTTAAAGGGAAGCATACAATTAAAGAGCAGTGTATTAAGATATTGTATGAAAATTCTACTTCGCAGTTGCAGAAGGGAATGAATTGCTTTGTGAATTTCAATTTTTCATTGAACCCCAGGGAAGGCTCAAGAGGGTCTCCTGTACAGGGCTCTTATTGGACATAATATGAAATTATTTTTTCTGTGGGCTGTTAAGATCTTACAATGCAACAAACTGCTAATTTAAATGTTCTTAAGGTTTGAGTTTTGCTGTTTCCCCTCTCTTTCAGAATAGCATTGTCAAGATAGCGTTCATGTTCGGACATCTGATGAGAGTGCTTGGCGTTTGCTTTCAGCCTTCATTTGGCACGGGGGTACTCGGGCATTGATCAGCTGTGTCACAACAGATCCCGTGCCAATTCAGTGCCCACACCTTGTTCAGCTAACCAGGAAATAGTGGGCAGTACGTTGGGGGAGTTTGGGTATGGAAGAGCACCTCTAAAACTCATTTATGAAAATGGATAGGTTTGGACCTCATTATTTCTCGTGCCAACTCCAGAAGTGCAGGACAGGTGTGAGTCTCCCATCACAGCTTGCACAAACTTTGCTTGTGAAAACACGTCAGGCCCAGTGCCAGACAGCGATCAAATGTGTAAGGACTGAACAAACACTGTAGGGAGTCGTCTGCACGGCTTCAGTGTTGGAATTGCATCCCGGAGCATTGAATGGCAATTCCAGGTGCTAGTTCACGAACATAAAGGCTGATGCTTTCCTCTTTTTTTTTTTTTTAAATTTTTTTTTTTACCCTAATGCCGAAGAGATCTCGTGGTACCCGGCCTTCTGCAGACTTGCAGATGTCCTGTGCCTGTGTTGATTTTTTTCGTGTTGGAAAGTGGTTTTTAGCATGTTGCTGGTGGGCTGCCTGTTCCGTCTGCTGGCACGTGCTGCCCTCTCGTGGGTGTTTCTGGAAGGTTGCGGCAGGTATCTGGCAGGTTTTTTCCATCTGCAATTCCTTCCTTCACTGACCTGTCGGCATTTTGTACAGGCTGTTATCCCGCTCCAGTGGCTTGGCTGTTGGTGGCTTCACCTCTTCCACCTTCAGCTTGTTACCAGCATGTCTGGGGGGAAGGGGACGCATGGGCAGGGGTGAAGATAACTTTTTTTTTTTCATTGCGTGTATATAGGTTCTAATGCACAGAAATGCCGGCAGGGCCTCTGTTTCCTTTGGTAATGCAAATAAGTAAGTTAATCAAACCAGTGAGGCGCACCCATCTAAAATCAGTTGCATAATTCTACCTTTTATCTCCCTGCCTTGCCCTCAAGTTCTCTCTCCTTTGCCCTAATAGAGACTAGTGTGGTTGTGGGACTGAGGCATGTCTTGGTAAAAGGTTTAAAACATATATATTTGTGTGTATGTGAGCCAGAGGATGCTCTCCGCGTCTTTCCTTCCTCTCCAAGCGCTGTGTCCAACAGAAAACATCTGCTGGCTTTTTGAAATGTCTCGGGGAGTTCCTCTGTTGCCACTGCACTGTCTCAAGCTTGTTTTTAACTGTGCCCTTCCCAGTGCAATTGTGTGACTGTCTACCTGCATTGCAAAATAAATAACGTTTGGGAAAGAAGAGCTGAAGTTTGTGTAATATGGCCTGTGTGACTTTACCAGCTGGTGGTGGGAGCTTACCGCCCTTGACGCGTTCCATCAGATGAGTCCATGGTTAGATGTGATACACCCCTGCAGCTCTTTCAGAATTTGCTATAGCAGAACGTTATTTTGTATGGGCAAATTTTTGGCTTTTTTAAGCCACTGCTAATTTCATTTCAAAAAAGATAGGTATTGGCATTTGTTTTATCTTGATGAAAAGGGGTTTATTTCTATTTGGAAACAATCTAGCTGTGAAATAGTCTGCCACTCTCATCTGTTCAATTTTGTTCATTAATAACTATTAGTGTGCCACAAACCCTGTGTAGTAAATCCTCAAGTATTGTATTTGGCAGGACATCAAACATACATTTTGAGGTTGATACTGCAGGACCTCACATGTGCAGTAACTAGTAATTTCTAAGTTGTCTTAACGTTTGTTTAGCTTCTTGGAGCTGTTGCTAACCCCAGAGCTTGGTTCCTGTTTCCTTTCTTTACATTTTGCCCTGGTTAAACGAACTGTCGCAACGAGGAAGCGTGGGAGTGAATGAGGGAGAGGGACCCTTCATCCGTTTCACGGGGTAACGGGGCGCGCTCAGCAAAGGGAAGAAGTGTCCGTCTTTGAATTGTCTGTCTTGCCTGATTTCAAATAGCAGGACTAGGTGTATTGGGCTTGGTTTTGAAACATTTTGCCATGGAGACACCAAAATCTCATAAACTCATAAATCTCATTGTAAAACTTCTGGTGCTATTGAAGTTTCTTCCTTTAGCACCTTACTTCTCTTTTGCTCCAGTTGAAACAATTCTTTGCAACTTTGTCCTTGCTGCGGCTTTTTATAGATTTGAAGAGCTGTTGTTGCACCTTTTCACCTTCTCTTGCAGACCTGCTTTTCTTGGAAAGCTCTGTTCTTGTGAGCGTGTTTTGTTCCCAAGGGAGCGGCAGTGCTTCGCCTTGGGCGTGGAACGCTTGTTCTGCCTAACCAAACGGCGGAGGCTGAGTCCCTTTGGCAGAAGGAGGTCTGTACGTTGTTGTCTTGCCTTTCAGAAGTTCTGGAGAAAAATGGGCAAGGAAGAAATAGGCCAGGAAAGACACGTGGGGGACGCGCAGCCCACGCTGTCCTTTGTGCCTGTTGAATGAGCGCAGGAGAGGAGGAGGTCAGTACGGGAAGAGCTGGATGCAGGAACCGTCTCTCCCTCCCAGCTCCGTGTGCCCGTGGCATGAGTCAGGACCGTTTCTCCTTTCCCCTCCTCTCACAAGTGTGGGCAAAATCGTGAGCGTATCACACGCTCACTGGCTCACTCGCACGTGTTGTACCCTACCCGCGGGAGGCGGGGAAGCCAACCTCAGCAGGGGTTGAGGAGCCCTGGCCCAGGTAAGCAGGGTGTGAATAGCGGAGGAATGCAGGCCACCCACTCAGCTTCAAACCTGGAACACAATAACCGCTCGGCAAGAAGCTGGTTTCAAGGTGTGCATGAAAATCTCCTGTTTTCCAGCAGGATCCACCTGCTACTTCTCAAGTTACTTTCGTGTATAAATTCAGAATTTAACTTGATAAGCTTTTGCGTTGCTGGCTCTAACTAAGCCTCTTAGGCCAGTGAATGCTTTTAGGTAGGAAATGTGGTTTTCTGGCTATTGTCACTTCAGTTTTTGTGATTATGCCAACGTCAGTTGTTGAGAAATCATGGCTCAGGCTATGCAAACGGGGATATTTCTTTTTGTTTGGTTGACTGGTTTATTTTTTTCTAGTCTACTTCCTTTACCCTACCTTGAACCTTTAGCAAATATGCTCCTAAGACTTTCTAATGTGGTAGGCAATCTTTGCATTTAACTTCCCCCCCCCCCATGTATAAAAAAGTTACTTGTGTGTCATCAGATTCCTGCAGTTTCCCTGAAAAATTTGCTTATCCTAGCTGTAAGCAGCCTGTAAGGGAAACAGGACTTGCTCTGAAGAGCAGGAATGTGTCAGTCCCAACTCCTCAGTACCTGCTTGTGCACGTCGCGCTGGACGTAATGTGGGTGTGTAGTAGGCGCTTCCAAAGAAGCGATGAGCTACCCGTTGCTGTAACGTACTTACGGGTGTGATACCTGTGTAACGGGTGGGAAGAGCTTTAGCTGTTAGCGTAATGGCTGCTTGCAATGATGGGGAGCTAAAATCTAATGTCCCCACAGTATTGGGATCGTGCAGTCAGGTACACGCTCTCAGTTAAGGTTGAAATGTCACATAATCCAGTGGGTAGGTAAAGCACACTCTGGGAAGCTATGCAGGATGAGAGCTGCTTCAGGAAAATATGGTTAAGTGACAGAAAATAATAAATAGTGCTACTTTTGTGCTGGGGGAGAGAGAAAAAGCTAAGGAAATGTAAAAGGTGCCTTTAAATGCTTCCTGCTCAGCAGTGAATTAGTTCTGGCAAGCGAATGTGGGTTTGTGGTTAAAGACATTGTTGTGGCAGGTGTCTTTGGGTGGTGCTTTTAGTTAGTATTCAAAGTTATTTCTCAAGGTGCGGAGCTGAAGCTGGCGGAGCCATCTTTGGTAGCATTAGCTTTGCTTTTTGTTTTTTTTGGTTGCACAGTGGTTTCTTTGGAGGCAGCGGTTGTGAGAGCACAGAAGGTTTGAGAGCAGCAGTTTTTCCATCTTGGCCACGAACTGAAATAAATGGTGCCTGGGAATTGTCCTCTATGATTGCCATTTGGCTGCGATTCATGAAGGAATGGATTAGCTGCAGACTGGTTGACTACTGAACTCTGTGTCTGTGTCAAGTTGTACTTCATATATGCCTGGACAAATTTTATCTGCTTTCTCCTACAAGGCTTGTAAGGTCCAGAACATCTGTTCTTCCTTGGCAGAGAGCTGACTCTCCCATTTCTGTGGGAAGAAGGGACGGAGATGTTTATTCACTGATAAAATAGTGGATGTTCCACAGTTTCTGCTGTTAAGCCTGAGCTCAGAAAGGTCTTTAAACATTTCCTGCACGTGGTCCTGTTTCAAAATTTTTAGCTTGCTGCCTCTGCACAATAAAGATGCAGATTAAAGCTTGTAACGTCGGTACTGATGACAAGTGTGGCTGCAGTATGGACTGCGCTTAAGTAACAAAGGGCTGGTACCTGCAGGGCTGCTTTCTGCCAGGACCTGTTTAGTTCCCGGCTAATTGGCAGTGGGTGTTAGGGCTGATTCCTTCTCGGCAGAACCCCAAGAGAGGAGACTTTAGCAGATGCAAAGGTGTTCTTCCCAAAGTACACTGGGATTCAGATCTAAAACCGCTTTTATAATCAGATCAACGTTTTAGACAAGTTCTTCCATCCCAGCTCGGTTATTCCAAGCTGTCCTGGAGTGGGCAGGCTGGGGTGGTGCACAGGAGGGCCGGTGCTAGCATGTCATGAAAAGAGCACTTGCTGGGTTGGTGAGGAGGCAAAGGAGGGCTCATTTTCCAGGCCTCCAGCATGTAAAGTGTACATTTAATGTATGAGAAGATAAATAATGCAGTAGTTTATAGGGCGCATCTTTGGTGTTCATTTTGGCCTCGTAAAAGGACATTCATCCTTACCTTCTCCCCCTTCAACTTTTACTAGATTATTGTATTTCCTTACTAATTTGTAGTAGGATAATTTACAGTGTGTTTGTCAGGGTATGTTAGCAGACTAGTTTACTTGCTGAAACTGTTCAGTGCTGTGAGGTAAGGTCCCAAAACTTGTGATGTAGAGGAAAAAATTCATTGCTTAAAGATGATTAACTTTGCTTTGCTTTGAAGGCATGTGCTTTATGTGTGGATGTAAATATTTGTACAGAAATGCAATTCACTGAAAACAACACAATTTGCAGAGTTCCAAGTGTTGAATTTAGAAGGTAGTCACTGACCACTGCAAATGGATGTATTTTTCCCCAAATGGGTATAGGTGGCACTGTTGGTCTGTGTATAATACCGGTATGCAGAAGGTGGCTTTCTAGCAGTTTCTCAGACATTTTAAATTTGGGATGTTTGAAAGTGCTGGTGCTGTGCAGCATGGGTTTTTGGTGGATCCTGGTACCTGTCGTTACAGCTGCAGCAGCAAGCTTCCCCCCCCAGTTACTCTGGCAGGATGCTAGAGGCACTGCCTGCTTCCAAACTCTGGGGGAGAACACCACCTTTAATCCTTGGGAGGGTTCGTTTGTGAAAACTAATTGAACAGGGGGCAATTAGATGAAGTTGACATAACCAGATAGCGTGCAGGATTCAATAAAACCACTGGGTTTACTTTGCTTATATAGGAAAGCAAAAAGCTACGTGTGGTTTATTAGAGAAGGTTCCCAGGAATGACAGAGCATCTACAGGGAGGAGGAACCTGGAGAAGCTGGAGCAGGAATAAACTGGAGGCAAGGGGGATAAAACATGGTAACTGTGTGAGGAAAAGGACTCTGTATTCATCAGAACCAGAAAATAACCATGTGGAAGAATTATTTAACAAAAAAGTAGTTCTTTAATGTTTGGTCACGCTCAGAATTGATGTGGACTAACTGGTCCTTTTTCTTTCTTTCCGTTCTTTCTTTCTCCTCAGTGTTCAGGATAAAGATGGAGTGCTGGATCCTGTAGCCATCCCTCGCTTCATTCCAGAAATCACAATTGGAGGCAATGAATATGATAAAATCTATTATGAGTATCGATCGGTAAGTAATACTGGAAGAGGAGCAGTTGTATGATAGCCAGGCAACTGTCCCTGCCAAGGTGTGAGCATGGTCATAAGTGTCCTGTGCATCAGCCTCATGCACAGGGATACATATTTCTAAGGGTAAGGTCTGGATTTTGCCCAGACCCCCACCTTTTTTGAAGCCTAGCTTCCCCACAAGAGGAATAATGAAGCAAATGGTTTGTTTCGTAAGCTGATTTTCTTTTTTGATCTTTAGATGTGGACTAAAGGATAAGTGGTTTTCATTTGTTTGTTTCTCCTGCCCCGATTAGTCTCTGACCTCTGAAATCTAAAATAATCCTTTGAGTCAAACAAGAAAATTGGAAACCTGTGGTGACTTCTATAAAGAAGACCGCTTATAAAACGCTGAGGGAGAAGGGGGTGTTTTTTCTGGAGTAGGCTGAGGAGGTACGAATGTTACATTGCTTCTCAAAACTGTTGTGGCTTTAAATAGCGTGTTTCTGTACGCGGGCGCACATCCAAAGCCTGTTGTGGCCCAGCGCTCTTACACCTCATGCAGGCTCCCACACAATGTTTTAATTAGCTGCTTGCCTTTCTGGTTCTGGAGACATCGGCTCCCAATCGACTTCGCACTTTGCCCTGTTGCTTATTGTTATTTAGCTGGCATGGGGTCTTCTCGTGCCATGTGGGCTTTTCCGAAGGCACAGGTATTATAAAATCTCATTAGAGGAGCTGTGGAACTGATGACAATTAATACTGATTAGACTAACTGAAGGTACAGATGATGTTGTATTTTTCAAGTTGGGTTGAAATCTCTGCCACTGCAGGTTTTTTTCCAAGCAATCACTGAAGAAAGAGGAAGGAAGGTCTATATAAATTGTTGTAAACCATGATTTTTTGTAGTCAAAACATTACCATTTTTCTGGTCCTGTTAATATGCAGTCTCTTACTGAAATTAAAATGTAAGATACATGTTTGTGGACTTGTTTGGAAACTCTGAACTACCAATGCTTTCCTCTGGAATAGTCAGTTTAGAAGTCCCTGTGAATATTCAATGCAATTTGTTTCTCTTCAGCTACCTGTGTAGTGGAGAGGCTCCTGGGTTCACACTGTTCTGCCTCATTTGGGATGAGGTTTTTCCAATTTGGGATGAGGTTTTTCCAGCCTGTAAGAGGGGCTGAAGCTAAAGGTTAAAGCAGCAGAAAGCATCTTGGTACTCCTTGAGGTTGTCTAATGGGTTTGAAAACTCCCAGGTCCATCTGAGAAATTGCCATCAGAATTTTGTGCTTCTTGGTATCACTTATATTTTTAAGTCTAAAACTTTGAGTTCAGACTAAGGATTTTTGGAGTCCTTTACTCCAAGAGACATCTGTACGTGTGCAGCACATATTTCAGAAGGATCTGCTGCATGACTTGTCGCCAGCATGCAACATCCATCTGTACTGACGGTGCCTTTCTTCCCAAAGATGATAGGGGTTTTTTTGGCTGAAATGTCACTTTGCAGTGGAGCTGGGAATTATTGAGGCTGCCCGACACACAGCTAGATGTGACCTTGGTGCTGCGTGCTGAGAACCAGGGGTAATACTTCTGAAAGCCTTTTTTCCCCCCCCCTCCCTTCTAACTGTACAACAGCACATTCCTCTCTGTGCTGGCAAGAAACTGAGAATGTCCTGGCTCATCAAATAGCTGGCTTCCAGGAAAAAATTGTGACTTGCCTTGCAGATGTAGCAAAAGGATGCTTAGGAGTAGGAATATGAATACCTGGGAAGGAAAGCTGGGCTCTTGGATTGCTCTGCTCGATGCCAGTTAGTTGACAGCAGAAGCTGAGCACTGTCAGTGCAAGAAAAAAAAACATTGCCAAAATACAATCTCCCTGCTGCAGGCGTGATTTTAGGCCCCGATTCAGGAAACTACTGTGGAAAGTGATAACATACCTTGGAATAAGGAGGAGTTGTACATTTCATGAAGCATTCTGTTAAATTCAGGCAACATTAGCTACTCTTTTTCTCTCTTCTGAATGCATAGACACCTGTAATCCTTCAGGGATGGAAGGTGGTCTGTAGTGATGGTGCGCAATGCAAAAGATGCTGAGTTTTCCTACTTCGGTAAGCCAATGGAAAGGAAAGCACAAAGCCAGCTCAACCCGCCGTTTTATGGTCTAAGAATTAAATCCTTTGTGTTGAAACTTTGAAGATCTGTGGGTTTTTCCTTCCAACTTTGTTTAGCAAATGAAGGTGTGAATTCTTTGTCAGGGCAAGGAGTTTCCTAAATTCAGAGGTAATACAGCATGAGACCAACCAGTGTAGGCAAAAAAAAGGCAGATGAACTTCTAGACATACAAATCCTGGCTACGAGGGTGCTGGATCTCACAAGAGGGAATCGTAAACCCTTCCCATGTCTGTGCAGGGATGGTTACAGCTCTGCTACCGCTTTTGCTTTTGAAGACAGATAAAGATTTTAGGCTCACATGACTTGTAAGTAAAGATTTAATTATGGTATAATTACAGAACTCTAACTTTTCCTTGTGGGAAATACGTGCTTTTAAAGTTAGTGTAATGATGTTTACTGTATAAATACAATGATTTGCGTAGAGGATTTTTTTTTTCTTCGGCAATCCTATAACTAGTCATAAATCCTTGATCATACCAATCGGCAGCCAACTGCTGTGATTTTGAGTTGCGTGCACGCAATTTGTGCTGCCTAATAACGGTGGTTTTCAGGGATTCGCAAATTCCAGGCAGAAGCTGGTTTTTGTTCAAAATATTCATTAGTCAGAAGCAACCGAGGAGGAGGAGGAAACACTATTCATAGTCCAAGATTTTAGTACATGTGCCTTTCTGCAAAATAATGAGGTAGCCACATACAGCTCTGAATACTAGAAACTCGCTTTTTTTATGTATATCCTCTAAATTTCTCCTGTAAGTGTTCTTTTCACATGTGAGGAGGTGGCTTTCTGCCTCCTTCTCTTACCATAAAGTCATCTGGCAGCGTTCAGCTGTTCTGTTGAGGCATTCATAAACTTCTAAAGATGCTTTTCTGGCAAGGGAAAAGTAACCTTTTAGTCAGGTTCTGTAGATCAGATATAAGCATGTTCATTCTTAAGTGAAGCAGCATTATTTTAGGAACTGTCAGACTAGTAAAGACTTGACTACTCTTTTTTTTTTTTTTTTTCTTCCCCTTAACAACTGCTGTATGTCTCTGCTTTCTTCCAACCACACACAATCCCTACGGATAATGCTCCAAACTCCATGTGCGCCCTGTGAAGCTGGAGCACTTAGGCAGATGTGTTTGCAGAGAAGACGAAAACAAATGGTTCTGTTTAATGGAATCAGTGTACTTAAATAATGTACTTATGTACTTCACACTCCCAAATGCTGTTGGCAAGTCCTGCTGAATCTCCTAGGGGTGGTGAAAAAAGGCTTCTTTACGTGCATGCTCTTCTGTATACATAAAAGTGCAGCTGTCTAAGATTCATATTCAAGCCATTACCTCCGTCTTTACCTCTGAAAACAAAGCCGGAGAACTTTTAAAATAGTTTTTGCCACCTCTCCCTTCACTGTAGAGCATAAGGTAATTCCGTATTTCATTTATACAAAGTTTGTGCTTAACAATACAAAAAAAAAATTAGCGGGTGTGCTAATTTTGGACTTGGAGCCTGGAGTCCAGTGCTTGCTGGTGTTTGCTCAAGCACCGGAGTGGAGAATTCCTTCACTTAGAGCAAAGTAAAATAGTTAAAACCTAGTCTGCTTTCTCATTCCATCAGCCCTAGCAGAAAGCACTTGTGCTAGCCCACTTACCCTGACCTCGGTTCACGTAACCCAGCTCCTCTGTCCAGTGGCTTGCCCCAACACTTGAAGCACAAGTCTAAGAAATCCTGAAGGCTAAAAAGGGTATTTTCAGTAGTATGCTAAAAACTGGCTTGCCTTTCATGCTCTTGGATTTGTTTGCGTTCGGTCCCCCCCCTTCTTTCTCCGGAGGGGTAAGCTTGTGCAGTGGGAGGAGTATCCTACCGTCTTTATAGTTTGCTGGAATTCTTTAAGTCTATGTGCGGATGTGTATATTAAAGAAAATGAGCAAACGCTTGGGCACACAGGTGGTTCTTCAGACAAGTCAGACCTAGGCATCTTAAAGTTCCTTTTGTGCTAAGGCAAATCCCATATCAAAGTGTTGGATCTTTTGTTAGCCTAACAGATACCATTAGAAAAAAAAGAAGTCAGGGATGTGTACCTTACCCTTGAAGCAGCCAGTCTGTGATGAATTCTTTGAAGAATTTATTCTACACTCTTGAACTGCCTTCAAAGATGTTTCCTATCCCAACGGGACTTCCAGTCCCAATGAGTGCATGTGCTGGTGCGTAAGGTTTCTTAGATCAGTTTTAGTTGTCGTCTTTAGTCTGAAGTGTCCCTCTGCTCTTCCCTTGAAATGGTGAGCCACATGCTGCCTTTTTTTTTTTTT
>VXBL01009961.1:112858-218059 GCA_013400195.1 Aramus guarauna
TTTTTTTTACCCTCCTCATGCTTTTCTGTGCCATGCACTGGCTATTTGCTGATCCTGGCTCCTTTCCTTGATGGTTCTCATCAAGACACAAAATGAGTGGCTCAGATTTTTCTGCCTAACATTTAACTCCTCAAGAAAGCAAATAAATATGATACTGAAAGGTAAGAGAAGGCTCTCCTTTTCTTTTTCCTCACCCTTTTCCCTTTGTGGAAGGCTGCTTTTGGAATACAGGGGTGCTGACCGTGAGGTGAGGAAAGCTTGACCTAATCATAGATGTAGCTGCTGCTACAAGGTGCAGTCCAACTCCTGTAATGGTCTTTGACAAGTCCATTCAACTTGCTAAGATAGCAGAGATTATTTTTTTTATCTATTCCTGGACTAGTTTTATGCTAGATTACCAAACTGAACAGTTTGGGTTTAGGTGAATACTGGAGCTGTGGAAGGAAAGTAACAGCAGCAACAGATTGGAGGGAGGGGGAGTCCCATGCTTTCCCCAGGCTCTTTATTTCCCTCTCTCTTTTTTTTTTTTTCTGTAAGGAGGCGACCTTGAGAGGGGAAATCCTCACATGTGGGATGTCTGCCTTGCCTCCAGTTAGTTATTTAGGTTGTTGCAGGAAAGCAGCTGTAACACGGCAAGCTTTTGAGTGATGGGAAGGTGAGCCTGCAACATTAGTCAACTCAGCCTCACAACCCAAAAAAACCCAAGACTTGTAAGAACACGTGTTTATAATGTGAAGATCATAACTAGCCCAAAAGGGAGAGTGTTAAGAGACAACTTTCTCCAGGTTTGACCTGGCCTGGGTTGCATGCTAAGTGCTGTCCTGACCCTTCTTGTTCCTGGCAGATGGGGATGTTAGGAAGTCCTCAAGCTTTTCCATCTACTCCCAGAGTGCAGCACGCTCCTGGCTTACATGCACATCCCCCATTTAAAATACCCTGAACTACAAGAGGAATACTTGAGCTTGCAAGAAGCCAGAGTCTAGATCAACAGCAGGGAGTGTTTGGGTCAAAAAGACACGTTGAGGTTTAATGCGGTGATGCTGTGTGGCGGGGTCCTCAACATCTGGGCCTCTGGCTGCAGATTTTGAGTTACAAGAAAAGCTACAGGCTTCTAAACAAACCCAATTTGACCAGTTCTACTCATATGCACAGACATTACCCACGCATACATAGAAACTACAACTGCTGCAATAAGCCTTATCTAAGCCATGAATTGTCTTCCACGGTGCTCCTGCCTTTGCAGAAGCAGGGAGGTTGGGATATCTTTGTTCTCCGTGTTTGTGATTGTTACCATAGCGGCTGTCTTTGATACAATCTTCTGTTTTCTTTCTCCTGCCATTTTTTCTTGGCGTGATGAAGTTTTCATTTTTTTTAGGATCAAGGTCTCCCTTCCTAATTCTTATTTTAATGGAGGTGTTTGACAGCTGTAATGCCCAGCCCTGTCTGCTCTTGAATCCAGGAAGGAATGAAAACAGACACACAATAAATTAGGAAAGGCTTTATTTAATTTTTTTTCTGCTTTATCTCTGCAAAAATATTTTTAGCCCTTTCTAAAGTAACAAGATGTTGCCTGCCTAAATATCGATAAGGCCAGAAGAACTTGAAGAATAACCAAAAACTAGGAATGACGAAGTCATTCCTGAAGGGTACCTGGAAAGGGGTGGGAATAGGTATGTGATCTCCTTCTCTTCCCACTCCTCCTCCTCTCTCACAGCTCTTGTACATACAGAGAGAGCAGAAGAGCAGCCCCTCTTCTGCTTCAGAAATGTGTAACCTCTCTACCCTGCTTCCCTTGAAAAATACCCTGGGCAGTTGGCAGGGATATCTATCCCAGATACAGGGTGAAAGGAACCTGAGACCGTGGGACTATCTCAAATCTTGGTCTTGGTAGTTGCATCTGTTTTATTTTAGATGACGGACCATGCTGTCCCAGGCACTGGGTACATATGTAAATCAAAAAGACGGTAAAATCCCACTGGCATTAAAATAATCCATTTCAAACTTGGGCCTCTACCACTGAGGCCTATGAAAGAAAACACTTTTTTGTGGGAGCACAACCTTCCTCTCCCAAACACCCCTCAATCCCTTACAGGAATGTGATGCCCAGGGTAGAGCTCTATAAAATAAAATCCCAAGGAAAATAGCTTGGAAGTTAGATCTTTTGTTAGTGATTAAGCAAAGTGGAGAAAAGTTGCAGGTGAACTGCTCCCACTCCCCTCTTCTGCATCTCCTAGGAAACTTTAATTAAAAAAAAAAAATCCAACCCTCAGAGGACAGTTTTCATAGTGATGCCTTATAGTGAAAATCATGCTCTAGATCAGGGAAAGGTTTTGGCAAGTCTGTGAGAAGGATACTTGGATTTATTTCTCTCTTTCCCTGCTTTGCTCCAGCTGCACGGGGTTAACATCTCCACGGGTCTTAACCTGAGAAAGAGTGTCCATTTGAGGTGTTTAACTGGGCGGTGTGGTGGTACAGTTTGGGTTGGGACAGCGTTAGCATACGATCTCCCTTGTTTCTTGATAACATTTTTCTGCTGAGAAGTGCTTTTGGGCTTTTTTTTAATGTTGAACTGGCATTCCTAAGACCCGCTGCTCCTTTGGGTAAGGTAAGGAAATCTCTTGTAAGAAGGTTTTTGCATTTTACCTGTCCAGTTAGAAAAACAAGCCTGCAGTTAGTATAACGCTTTATCCGGCTTGGTTGTAGTTACTTGGCTTTTTCCCGCAGTAGGTTTGCGCTCTGTAGTGGAAAACTGGCATTTCTAATGTATTATCTGTTATAGTTTTTCTCAGTAATTATTGTGCCACTATGGAAAATAGTCGCTATGGCAAGTAGGCGCTGGGGAGAAAAGCTGCAACAAAATATTTAGCTGTTGCTTCTTTATTCTTGACTGTCCTGCAAAAGCAAGGCTAGAGATACACATTAGCTTATGGTGTTTGTAACTGTTCAAATTATGTCACAAATTCATTTCTACAAATTATATCACTGTTTAAGCTCACTTATGTTGTTAGAAATAATAAAATACTTCAGCTTTAAAGAAATGTGCTGTCCCCTCCTTACGGACACTTCTCTTTGCAAAAGATTTCTACCGTCGTCTTGATGAATGAATGAAGGGTGGGACAACATTCATTGAACAATTTCAGCAAATTGGAATTGTTTTAACCTCAATTCAGTAAAGCCTTTGAGTACCCTTGTTACTTGGGCTATAATGAATGTTAACAGCATTAAGAATTTTGTTTGAGTGAAGAATGGCAGGAGCCGAGCTGTAAACAAACATTACCTATGCCAACCCTTTGGAAACCAAACCGTACACACCTTGATGTGTCTTTGGGGGGGGTATTACACCCCGCTTCTCTCTTTTATCTGTTACTGTGGAACATAGGAACCAAACCCTTCCAGAATACAGCCAATATATGCAGCTACATGTTTCTAAATTCTCTCAGATTTTAGCTGTGTGCCAACAACAAACATTGACAATCAACTTCTGGAAGTCAGGATTTCTACTGGAAAAAGCAGCAGTCTTTGCTACTAGCAGCGATGGAAGGTGCTCTTATTATGCTTGTTATAAACAGCCACTAAATGAAAAGGTTTGGATATTGATGAATGAGCCCGTGCTTGCGGAGTAATGACTCTATTTTTTAAGTGCTCTTTGATCAGCGCGGCTCGAAACGCGCTATTTATAGATCTATTAGCTGCAAAGCAGCACGGGAATAGAAGGAAAAAACGGTAATTCTTTTTGTTCCTGAAATGTTGGAAAACAAGACGAACTCTAAACTGATGGATGTAGACCTTTTCAGATTGTTAAAACTCTCCAGAGCTCTACCTGTACATGTCTGGTTTGAAATTATTTTGAGGAGCTATGAAATGCAGCCGCAGCATATAACAAACAGCTGGCTGAAGCTGTTTGTTGCTACTCTGCAGCCTACACCGCTTTATAGGGCTTTTCATCATGTTTATAGTTTTGACAGACACTTCTGTGGCAGAGTTCTTAATTTAACTGATGAGATGATCTTGTTTTCATCTTTTTTACTGATGCTCTTTTAAAGTTGAGCAGGCTTTTTTTTTTCAGCTGGCTCTACCTTTGGGTACAACTCATTTCATTAGCTTCATGCTCTGTGCGGTGGATTTTATCGCGTACTTCTTGATGTAATCCTTGCTGCCAACTTCAGTTCTGCACAGTGTAATACAGCAGACCAAAACTTGATTCTCTGTCTCATCCATTTCCATGGAGTAGAAAAGTGTGTTAGTTGGCAGTGACCTTGCAGGAGCTCATGTTTACCTCCTGCAGCAGGGGTACGTGTGAGCTGTTGGCCTTGTCTAGTGGGACCTCTGTTCCCGTTTGCCTGTTGGGTGCTGCTTCGGTTGTAAGCTCTTCAGGGCAGAGACTTAATTCTTGTGTTGCGAAGTCTGTCTAGATGGCTGCTGGGATAACAACACCTCTTCTCTTGCTTTTTGTGGGAAAGATGGTTCAGCTTTGGTGGGATGGCCAACTGAGTTCTCTGCCAGGTTGGTCAAACCTGTTGGTGGCTCCAGAGGTCCCTGGGCTGATGTCGGTGAAGGTTTGAAGGGACTTATTTGACCCTGTATGCTACTCCTTTTACTTGCCTGTGGAAATGTGTTGTTAATTATTAATCATGCATAATAGGATGCACTACTATTATTTTTAATGTGGCCATTAAATCACATCTCTTCTTTGGTCTTACTCAAGTGTGATTTGAAGGTGACGCGTGCGTGGAGTGTTCCTGTGAACGTGCTAGCTACTTGCAAGTGATGTGGCCTTGTTGATTTTCATTACAGTTCTGCCTGGGAAACTTACTTGGAATGTGTAAGTCTTGTGAAAACTGCAAGTCACTTCCAGGTACTTGCCTGGTTTCCCATCGAGACCTTCTAAATTTTGTCAGCAGTATCCTACAGCAAGGAGTTCTTCAAGCCATTGGCTTTGTTTGGTATCTGATTCTTGTATTGGAAGAGACAGTGACTATTCAGCCCCTCTCTGTGTTCTCGCAGCTACTGGCACGTTACGTAGAGCTTTGTCCTATCTCCCTTCCATCACCTCTTCTAGGCTGGGCAGTTCACCTCTTCTGGCTGCGCTGCCAGCAGCCTCGGGGCTGGCCGCCTCTTCGCAACCCTTGTGCTGGCTGAGCACCCGTGGGCAGGACAGGCTGGGAGCTTCAGCTGGGGCGGGTTGGAGCACCAACGTAACAATTTGTAGTCACCAAAAAAGCACATCCTACCACTTGCCTGGCATCTCCAGATCTTCCCTGGTGCTCCCACCACTCTTCTTTGCAGTGGTCTGGTATGTCTTTGGCTGACTGAGCTTGCAGAGTCACCTAAAACTAACCCAGCTGGAAGGATTGAGTGGTTTCTTGCTGGGTGAGGGGGCTTGATTGAGCTTGTGGAAAGATCCAGCAAAGCTGCAGGGCTGGCTTGGACTGCGCAACAGAGAGATGAGTGGATGGGTACTGTAGGACCTCTTCTTGTTGGCATCACGCTGCTCAGTCCGTTGAGCCACGCTGTGCAACTTCGCTGCAGCGCTTTTCATTTGGCTTTTTTAATCCAGGCTCCTCATGACGTTGAGCCAACGCTCGCTCTGGCAGAAGGTGGGCACGTGAGGAGCTGGAGGGGAGGCAGTAGACCGCAAGAACGCGAGTGACTCCTATTCCAGTGTTTTCCCAAATATCTTGAAAGATCACCAGCTCCCTCACCCCGGGACAGACCTGCCTTGTTCCTAGTTGTGCACCTTTTTTTATTACGGACACGGCTGTAAAAAGTGAGCTTTGAAGAGCCCGCTTGCGGGAGGTCATCCGTGTTCCTTGTACCTGGTGCAGAACACAAATTCACATCATTCTGCTTGCCGTGTAATATGGGATTTGTTTACTTTGCCTTCCTCTTCCCACTTCTTTTTTTGGCGATTTTGAAAGCCTGGCTGTAACATATCCCAAAACTCGTCTGCTTTTGCCAAGGCCCACTGTGAACGATGGAGCATGGATGAATACTTATTATAAAATTCGCTTTGATGTATTGCATGCCTTTAACCGAAGGCACATGGGGAATTTGTTTTGGACAATGAATTTGAACTCTGTTGGGATTGATATTGTATCTTTTAAAGAGGGCAGATTTACCCAGAAACGAAACTGGGAACTCCTGTATTTTCCCAGAGAGCTCCTGTTGCTTTAATAATCTAGTTATCTGGGAATCTCTTCAAGTATCAAAGGGCCAATTATGTGCTGCCTGGAGAGGACCAGGGAGAGCTGTTTTTGTGCTGGAATTAATAGACACAGGCTGGTCACAGCAGGTCTGATGTCCTCCCTAGCTCACCACTGTAAATTTGCGGGGCAGAGCTAGTAATCATTTATTTTCATCTCGCATCTCCTCTTTGCTCAGCAGGAGTAACTCTTAACAGGAGTACGTGGTTTCTTCTGATACTTAGGCAAGACATTAAAGAGAACTTTAAATGGAAAACCTTAGAAAAACTGATCAAGAATGGCTTGTGACAAGGCAGGGAGGGGAATGTCTCACAAAGGACATAGAAATCTTCTGTTAGCTTGATGTTTTAGGGGAAGAAATGTCTTATTTTTCTGACCTTCAAATAAAAAAAAAAACCCAAAACACCAAAACAGAAACAAACCCTCCTCCCCCTCCCTCTCAAAACAGCAGGCTTCATCCTGGATTAAATAGCTGGTTTTGTGGCCCAAGTATAGATTTCATCAAGACTGGGTCTTGCTTCTCTCTGCAGGGGCAGCTCTCTCAAACAGGATACTCTTACAGGTTTGTTGTGCTTTGGGGTTGTTTTTGTTTGTTGTTTTTTTTTTTTTTTTTTTAAAGGAAAAATCATCAGGGCAAGTCAGGGATCCTGTGTGAAACCAGCGTTTGTGTGGAGATGATCTGTGCTTAATTATTTGTAAAGGCTGCCAGCAGATAGCTTGTTGTTAAAGGAAGGGGTTTATTATAGCAGCTTCGCTTGCTTCAGGCTTTCTCACAAAACTCATTTGCTTTTTCCTGGGGGTTTGCTTCTTGATTCTAGTTGAAGTTGAATGCTGTGTTCTATCTTTTTTTTTTTTCATTCCTGGAGATAAGAAGAGAGGTTCTGGAGATAGACTCTGTTTCTGGAGCTAGGGCCTAACTCTCTCTGGCATTGCAGGTCATGGCCAGTACTTTCCAAAGGGGACTGCTTTAACACCGGAGGCTGAGGTTGAAATGTCTCTACATCCCTTTCCTCCATAGGATCCCTCAGTTTGGAGTAATTGCCAAAGCACTACTTGATGCACTGATCCTGTCGCTGGCAGGTTTTGTTCCCGTGGCTTAGTTATCTAGTGGGTACAGAGCCCAGTTTATGTTTATTCAGGCTGAAACTGCACTAAAAATTTGTGTTGCTTTTGCAAAGCAAGTGGTTAGGAGATGGTTTTGATGACAGCGTTGTTGGCACGTTTCTGGTGAGTCTTCTGTCACGGCAGTGTGCTTTTCCTGACCCACCGCAGCTCACCTCACCTGGAGGAGCGCTTTCCTCGCCTGCAGAGAGAGCACGTACGCTGCGTAAGGGGAGTTTGCTGTTTTAACCGTACTGCCAGGCTTTCTGCTGTAGTGCTGCGTCTGTAATCCCTTAAAGTGGCTGCCAGTTAAACGGCCTCTTTCCCCAGATCTTTAAAGCTGAAGGTAGAACGGTTTGGGCACTGGATTTTTGTGTCTGTAATGCTGCCTGAGCGCTTTTGCGATGTGGCAGCAGGCTGAGAGGGCCAGGCTTGGCTTTGAACATGTCCCCTTTCTCCTGAACCTCGTGCAAGGCTTTGGTTGTGGGATGCGTGGGCTGGCTAGATGGACTACCAGAACGGGGTTGTGTGCATCAGTCTCCCATGTCCTTTCACAGACTTGGAGGTAACAGATCCTCGTTTCTAGGTCTAGACACAGTTCCTTGAACTCCCAAATGCCAAGACTCTGGGGTTTGTTGTGNCCTCTCAGCCTTTCCTGAATATGAGAGATGCTCCAGGCCCCTCATCATCCTCATAGCCCTCCGCTGGGCTCTCCCCAGTAGTTCCCTGTCTGTCTGGAACTGGGGAGCCCAGAACTGGACACAGAACCCCAGGTGTGGCCTCACCAGTGCAGAACAGAGGGGGAGGAGAACCTCCCTCGACCTGCTGGCCACACTCTTCTCAATGCACCCCAGGATTTGGCTACTGCTGTCCACCTCCATTTGCTCGTGTCTGTGATAATTTGATTTCCTTCCCTGGTGAGGGTGCAGACGCTCAGCTTTCCTGGTACATCTGACGTCCCGTCGCAGCACTCCAGTCCACCCAGCCTTTCCGTCCGCAGTGCGTTTCTCAGTTCACTAGGCTCAAACCACTCCTTGAGTGATCCTGCTGTGACCTGTGTGACCAACCCAAGCTCCTGAGATGCTGTCAGAAGGAAAGGCTCCCACTGCGGTCCCCAGCCCTCTGATGTCTCACGTACAGCGCTGTGTAACGAACTGTACAGAGCAGTGACTTTGTGTGGCAGCACCGTGGTTCCCTGAGCCCCGGACCTGTGTGTCCGAGCTGTGTAGGCAGAGTTAAGGGTCTGTGCAGAAGAGGTGTAGCCCACAAGGTCAGCGAGGTTCAGAGGCAGCAAGCGAAGGCTGTTGCTTAGGTCACAGGGTACTGGTGAAATGGGTAGAGGGTTCGGTAACTTCAGTTTTTCCAGCAAGTAGTGGTTTCTGGTTTTGCTTGTGAAGACTGCTTTTGCTTTAATAAAGTTACGTTCAGCTCTTGAAGGCCAAATATGCAATTTCATTTGAATGGTTTAATTTAACGTAGTAATTAACTCAGTATTTCATGCATGAAATATTTCATGTATTTAATAATGTGTGCCTCTTTTGGCATGAGATTCTGACTGATTCAATTCCTCCACTATATGCAATGGTTAGAAGCATCATCTCTTACTGAAGCTGGGAGCAGGGGTGTGTAGGGGAGAAGAACTGGATGAATCCAGGTAGAATATGCTGTTGAGATTGGCCTATATGGCATAGTGTTTTTTTTGTGGGTCCCCCTCTAGCTGCACAGCTCAGTTTTTTTTTCTCTTAAGTTTTAATTTTGTAAGAAATGTTTCATGTTGCTCTTCTGCAGATACCCTTCATAAAACATCTAAAAATTTCAGTAAACAGTGAAAAAGAAAAATGTTTCTGACTGAAGTTTCTGCTTTCCCTAGCTTCCTGGTCGCAATTTCAAGCAAGGTTACAACGCGGACGTCGGTGACAAGTGGATCTGGCTGAAGTGAAACCTGCCTCCCCTTGGAGCCCTAACCACGATGGACCACAGAACTTGAGTGAAGAAGCGGCTGAGTTCAGTGTGCCTGCTGCCGCATCAATTGCGTAGAGCAAAGAAAATGCTGGTTAAATCACCTTCCAGCTGCAGCATAAGAGAATAGACCCTAGAAGGGAAATCACTTTATTCGGGTTTGTTCTTCCCTGGTGATTTCAGGGTGCTTTGTCTTTGGATGTTGGATAGTCAATGTGTGATGGCAGAGTGATCTGGTATTGCGGGGGCAGGCTTAAGATCGATGCTGAACTTTCTCTTCATCAAGACTGTGGCATATTGTTATTATACAGGATTACTGTTTTGCTGAATTGAGAGAAATTAAACCTGTATCCTCCTGGCTCTCCTAAAGTTAATTTCTTGCTCTGTCATGCGCGGTGTTTTATTAGTTTCATTAGAAGAGTGCACGTGCTAAAATGCACTTGCATCATGTTCTGAAAGCCTCTTGCTGGACATCAGCATCAAAGCAGGTGAGCATGAAAAAGCTCACTGAGAGAAGGAAATAAGTCTTGATCTCAATTTAAACAGCAAAGTATCTGTGCTTAAGTCTAAAGAAATACTCAAAATAATTGCCAGCAGTTGCACTCATAGCTCCTCCCTTTGAATGGGTGCTATGGACCAAAATGTTTGTTGGGTATAAAAGACAAATGTAATTATTATTTTTGCAAGTCCCTGAAAGTCCAAGTTGGAGTTCTTTTTAAAGAAATTATTCATTTGGTATTCGTTAGTCACACAAATGAGGCACCTTGGCTTTGGTTCAAGCAACGCTGTCCAGCTTTAGTCCGCAGTAATTCTGCATTTCCAGCAAGGGGCTAACTGCTTCCATCACCGAGTAGAAGCGCTGCCAGGCGTTCCAGTATTCAGGGCAGTGCCTCTGAATTGAGCAGCCAGCTCTTGCCTGTGCCCCTTCCCACATCAAAACCGGTAGGAAAAGATTTTAACGAGAGCCTTGGGGGCCTGGTTGGATACTGAAATAAATGGGCAGTGGGATAGATACGTGGCTGTCCTTGCTGATCTCTTAGCTCTTTGGTTCCACGTTTTATGGCTTTAGCATTGCATCTCTGGTCACGAAAGGACTGACTCTGCTTTGGTGCTGCTGTGCCACCCTGCACTAATGTGGCTGGTGGCTTCACAGTGATGAGCAAGTGCTGGGGTGTGGAAGTGCAGCAGGACTGCTGTAGTCAGTCCTGTGAAGCTGTGTTTGGTTTTTGGTGGTTTGTTTTTTTTTTTTAACTATTCCAAGATCTTTGTGTGTGTGTTCACCTTCCAGAGGCTGGTTATCGGGGTACAGGACCCAGGCGTGTTGCAGCTCAGCAGTGTGCTTCCTCTTCCAGGCAGGTGAATCTTAGCGCGCTCATGCCTGAGGACCTGAGCCATTAGCGTTAGCTCGTCTTTTCCTGTGCGAAGTGCCATCTTGCAGCAGTCAGCAATGCGTGTAGAGATGAACAGAACATCTGCTGTGCATTTAGGCTCCCTTTGGAGTAGCCCAGATCTGTTTTCACAGGCGTCCTCCATCTCAGTGTTGGGTTCTCCGGGCGCTGTTCACTTGGCAGTGTGCACGCGACCTGGCCTTGGATCTCCTGGAAAGGCGTTTTGTGCTCTGTGTGGTGCTGGTGAAGCTGTGGTGTGTAACTTTGCTGTAGCGGGACAGCGGGGTGCAGAGCACCCCTGAGAGCCTTCCCTGCCCGCTCCAGCCACACGCTGAGAGCGGAGCTGAGCTTTGGATGTGAAGGAGCTTAATACCAGTCAGGAAAAGCAGTGTTGGCTTATATGGCGAGCAGTGTGGTATGACAAAATGCATGTTGGGCATACTTTTTTATCCTGGATTTAACTCTGCTTTAAAACTGTTTATAAATGAAATCTGTGAAGGAAATAACTTTCTCTCCCTTTGCTGTAGGAAGGAGCGTTAGCTGTGTTTTTCTATTCCCTCCTTCCCACTCCAACACCTCAAAAAAACATCTCTTAGCAAACCAGCTGTAAAGATTTTGGCTTTTGAAAACTGTGTTGTGCCAGTTGGATGAATATATCTCTAGTTCTCTATTAGATTGGAAAAGATAAAATGGCTCAAGTCTTCTCCACGCTTCTGCGTAGGTGCGTGTGTGATATCATCTGCAGTCTGTCCTGTTCCCCTGAGTTCCCATTGCCTGTGTTAATGTGTGGGGAAGTTTGCCTCTTGCCTGTCATGTCCCGTGCTTGATTCTCCCTGCTTTACAAAGGCAGATTCCGTGGGACCAGTGATGTTTCACTTACAGCCATCGGCCACGTTTTATGGGCAGAACCACTGGCTTTCCTGATGTCTGCAGCTGGCCAGGACAGTAGTCCAGTGACTAACCCCTCCTCGGGTTTACTGTTCGGTCACACAAGAGCGGTGAACAGAAAGAGGAGGGAATGGGTCCTGCCACCAAACAAAGGTCTGACGTGCTGCAGCCTCAGGTGAGGTTGTGAAGATTGCCCCTCAGCCTCAGGAACCCGGCACTTCATGCCAGCACCTGCCCCACTCTAAAAGCTCGGCTTACTGCCGTTCAGATTTGGTCTCTCAACCGTTCCGCTCTGGCCCTTGCTGTGGTGACTGGTGAGTGTTTGTGATTTCCCAATGTGTGTGTGAACAGCATCCCCCTCAGCAGGGGGACAACGGACACCATCCGGTGTGTGACACGGTCAGCCTCTCTGCTGAAGATATCCACACGTGTCCAAGCCCCCTTGTGCTCTTCAGCAGCGACATTTGGCCCAGGGCTACAATTAAGAGATCCACTGAGTTTCTTTTTTTTTTTTCCTCCCCTTCTTTAAGGTGTAACTTTCATGTTTTAATAGCGGTGAGGTTTGGATGTTAACCATGCTGCTTCAGTTCTGTGAAAGGAAAGAGCTGCTGCCGTGAAAGAGAGGATGTGCAAAGATGGAAATGAATCCCTCTGTGGAAGAGCTTGCTGAGCAAGTGTAATTTAGGTGCACAACAAATTCCAGCTGGCTTCAAATGCTGTTTACAAAAGCCTGGGCAAAATGAATCATTTGTGCAAAAGTTAATGGAAGCAACCAGAGCAGAGGGGAGGTGGGGTGGCACACCATAACCTCTCCAGAAATGTGCCTGCTCAGGTTTAGTCTCAGGTTTAGTGTAAGCTGAGCATTTATGGAGAACCTCAAAAGCCACCTGCATTAAAGGAGGTCTTGGAGGAAAGAAAGGTCAATGAAAAGGATTTACTCTTCCATATGTTCCTCTCCTCTTGACTTGCAAGCTCTTAGGCAAGCTTCTCGGAGGTGCCTGGCCCTGGGAGCTCCCATCCGTGTTGGTCAAAGCTGAGCCCATCTGATAGCGTTGCTTCCCATGACCCTGCGTAGCTCCCATGTGAAATGAAGTTTTATAAAACTCTGGTTGAAAGATGGGATGGGCACTCGGAATTGTGTTCTCTGATGCTTTCTTGGGGGCTGAAGGGAGGCAGGGTCCAGGTTTCCCTGGCAGAAAGGTGCAGCTCTGCGGTCCCAGCTGTCTTTGCCGCACTGGTGACACATCGCGGTCTTGCTGTGGTGATGAGCAAAGCCTTGGCAACACAGGAGGCTGCTTTGCTCTGACTTTGGTGTTGTGGATTGGAGGTATCTACCGTGCTAGGGAAAGGAGCTTGTGCTAGAGAGCTTTCCCGAGAAAGGGAAACTATTTCTCCTTGTAGTCGCTCAGTGAGAAGCACTTAATTTGCTCTGACCCTTTGAACCCTGATAAGAGAGCAGCATTCTTTACATAGCTGCTGCTCAGACAGCGTCATTGTGCGAGCATCGCGGGTGGCAGGATGGTGTGAAACGTGCAGGTTCTGCTCCGCTTCCCAGCTTGAAGTCTTTGTTTTGCCAAATAGATGTTCACGGTGAGATCAACACAAGCGCGTTGCCTGTTGGTGCTGTGCAGTTCCTCTGTAGGTGCTGGAGCCCAGCAGCTTCTACCTGATGGGACCGCTCTGGACTGTTTGATTCCTGCCGGTGTTCTCCGCTCCTCCCC
This sequence comes from Aramus guarauna, assembly GCA_013400195.1. Taxonomy (NCBI): domain Eukaryota; kingdom Metazoa; phylum Chordata; class Aves; order Gruiformes; family Aramidae; genus Aramus; species Aramus guarauna. The sequence continues at coordinate 126,119 of VXBL01009961.1, forward strand.
AACAAAAACTCCAGGTACAAACGATACCTAGATCTTGCCTGCCTGAGAAAACTTCATCTCAATTAGCTTAGTGGGTACTGAGCATCTCCAAAACTCACTGAAATCCGTGGCAGCCGTTGCGGTTCCCTCTGGGAGAGGCAGACGCCACACCTCATTCCTCCACCTGCTCGTGGATGAGCAGTTCACGGCGCATGGCCTGGAGACACAATCCCAGACGGTGCTGCACATGGGATGAAGTCCACATCCATGTGCGGGCTGCTGTGCCTACAGGAGAGCGTTCCCAGCCCTCGGCTGTGCCTCCGCACGCAGGCGTGAGGTGCAGCAGCGTGAGCGTGCAGCCAAGGAAGGGTGGCTGGTGGATCTGCCTGGGCGTGGGGTCACAGGCATGCTGGGGGGGAGCGCGCTTCTTCCAGCTGTGGGCTAAAAGTTGTGGCAGAAGAAGCGGTTTGGTGTCTCTATGTTCCTTGTCTCGCCGCTGTCCTTCTTTCAGCACTTGTGTGGCTCAGGCAGAAAGTGGGGAACCAGCTTTTTGGGGTTGTGCTGCATTGTGGTGGCAGACTAATGCAGCTCTACCACTCTGCATTTCACAAAATGGGATGCAAGCGTGATTTATCGAGCCACTGAGGTACAGGTTTGCTCTTTTCTGGTTCCTCTTCTTGCTTACAAGCTGGTCCAAACAGATGGCTGCTCACTTCCTTTTTGGTAATGGAGGTCTGGCATACAAAGCTCACAGTAGAGTTTCTGTTGTGCACAGGGAGTTGATGTGTGCAAAAAATCGAACCGAACAGTGCAAAGAAAGTAGGTATGACCTGTTGGCCCCCCAGCTGTGCCCACTTGCTGGTGCTGCCATCGTCTCTGAGTGTTTTGGGAGACAAGGTTGTTTTTTGTCATTCCGTAAGAGGTGTGAGGGTGTTCAGAAACTGGTGGGAGCCGCTGCTGAGCTGCGTGGGATTTGTCATTACAAATTTGGGGGTATTGGTGGATGAAAGGCTCAGTATGAGCCAGCTGTGTGCGCTGGCAGCCCAGAAAGCCAACCGTGTCCTGGGCTGGATCCAAAGAAGTGTGAGCAGCAGGGCGAGGGAGGGGATTCTGCTCCTCTGCTCCGCTCAGCTGAGACCCCCCTGCAGTGCTGCGTCCAGCTCGGGGGTCCCCAGGACAAGAAGGACATGGGGCTGTTGGAGAGAGTCCAGAGGAGGCCACGGAGATGATGCGAGGGCTGGAGCACCTCTGCTATGGAGACAGGCTGAGAGAGTTGGGGTTGTTCAGCCTGGAGACGAGGAGACTCCGGGCAGATCTAATTGCGGCCTTCCAGTCCCTGAAGGGGCTACAGGATAGATGGAAAGTGACTGTTTATCAAGGACTGTAGTGACAGGACAAGGGGGAATGGGTTTAAACTGAAGGAGGGGAGATTTAGGTTAGATGTTAGGAAGAAATTCCTCACTGTTAGAGTGGTGAGGCCCTGGCACAGGTTGCCCAGAGAGGTTGTGGAGGCTCCATCCCTGGCAGTGTTGAAGGTCAGGTTGGATGGGGCTTTGAGCAGCCTGGTCTAGTGGAGGGTGTCCCTGCCCATGGCAGGGGGGTTGGAACTAGATGATCTTTGAGGTCCTTTCCAACCCAAACCATTCTGTGATTACAACAGAGACTCCACTTGCTGCTTTGGGGTTCTGGTTTCTGCTTACAGGAGTTTCTTTTGGGTTCTAGTTTCGGCTTCAGGCCCACGCGTCCAAAGGAGGAAGAAAGGAGGAACTTGACAAATGCTTTGCTGCTTTTCTCTTTAGATGCAGGTAAAACTCAGGCTCCTGTTGCCCTCAGTGGCCGAGACAGGAGTGTGGAGTGTGTCTGTCCTGGCTTTGCCTTCCTAGAAGCCCCAGCTGCTGCATAAGCTGTTTCCTACTCCCAGAGCAAAGTCCTGGTTGCAACACTTAAAGCAGCAGCTCTTCAGCTGGCCTGTTTTCCTTTGAGGGTTAATGTTGATACCTAGACGTGGTTTTGATCTTCTGTTCTGAAAGAGTTGTCTGCTGCTGGGATCATCGCTGGGGAGGGGAGGGAGGGAGATCTCGGCAGGTTTTCAGCGGTTATGGCATCTGTTGGGGGCTGACTGAGGCCCGACTTACCCGCAGCAGGACAGGGTGGAAGCGAGGTGCGGGGGTTCGGACTTGTGGCCCACGTCATGCACGGTGGGACCGCAAACAAAACTGTGGCGCAGCTTTAATCTTTGCTGCAGCCCTGATTCACTCTGCCCGCTCCCCGTGTTGTGCCATGTTCTCTGGGAGGTGAGGTGGATGAGCCGGGTTTGTCCTGCCCCCCAAAATGGTCCTGGACGTTGGGCTGGTGTGGGCAGGATCTGCCCACCTTCAATGGGAAACCAAAGCAACCACAGAGGCTCTGAGGTCTCACAAATCCCCCCTGACACTTCCCCAGGGTGCTTGCTCTGAGCACGAGTGAGAAAGGGAAGCTGCAGCTTGACAGCAGAAGGGAGGTGAGGGACTAAACTGGCGCGAGGCATCAAAGCTGATGCTCTAATTGTTGTTTCCTGATCGCAGTCCGGGTTGTGCTAGGTTCTAGGTTGGTGATACAGGCCAAGCACCAGGGAGATAAGCAGACCCTTCTGGCAGGGCATTCAGCTCAAGTGTTGCTTTCAGGTGGCTTTGTCCACTATATTAAATCAAGAGATGGGACCCTTGCTACTTGTAACGGTTCCCGTGAAGGACTGTGAAAGGTCCGTTGCTGTGTTGGGACAGATCGATGCCATGTTGCTCTCAGGCAGTGATGGAGAGCAGTGGGGTGGAGGTGGTGTGTTCAGTTTTGTGAGTATGGCTTCCATACCGTCACGTCTGACAGCTCCCTGCTCACCCTCATGTGCCCCTGTGCATCGCTGAGATTAGCTCCCAAATCCTGTGGGCTGCTTCAGACCCCGCTGCCAGTTCCATGGATAGTCCCAAGTGTTCCCCGTGCAAAGCAAGGGCAGGTTGGCGCGTCCGGGGTCTGCTCCCGTGTAACCTCTAGTTCCCTTTGTGCTGGTGAGATCAGGCGAAGCACAGCCCTGCTATTTCCAGCGCAGGTCTCCAGCGGGATGCGAAGGAGGCGGGCAGGGGTTCTTGCAGGCAGGGATGGCAGGCTCTGCACCCGCGGGCTCCCTTCCGCAAGGCGTTCAAGTGGTGTGGAAACCCAGAAAGGGTTTTGGTGGCTCTTTGCTTTGAAACACCAGCGAGGAGCTCAGCAGGAGGGCTGCTTCCCCGCATCCTCGAGGACTGGTTTTCTAGGGCAGGGGGAGATGGAGGCGGATAAAGTGACTTGTCTGGAGCCATGCAGCAAATCTGGGATTGCAGCAGACATGGGCCGTCAGTCTCTGCCCAACTGGTCCTGTGCTTTTGTGGCACAACTGCTCCTTCTCTTCCTAGCCACGCTGATTGCTACCCCGTGGACTCAACATCTGTTGCTGGGGTCCCTGGGGGGTCTGGTTTTCCCCTTGGTGTGTGCCTGCACGCAGCATTTTGGCAAGGAGACGTGTTTAACTGGACAATGTATCTGCTCCCTCAAAGACCTTAATATGAAACATGTTCCGCTGGCAGGAGCTTTTATGACCCGCAGAGACAGTGAAGGGAAAATGACTTTGATAGGCAATAAACCTCTTCCCTGTGTGCTCAGATCTGGGTTGCGATAGCGTTGGGTCACAAGAGCTTGCCTGATGGTGGTGTTTCCTGGCACAGCTCTGAGTCCACAAACCCGCTCACATCCTCCCCATCCTCTTTGACCCGCACTCCTTTCTGTTACCGTGCTGGGGACATCCTGACCAGATGGATCATCTCTGCTGGTGCAGGAGAGCTGGGTGTAAGCATCTCGACCTCTTGCAGAGCCTCCAGTATGCTGGTCTTGCTGGTTTCCAGTGGGATGTCGAGTGTTTTCCCGGCACATCCCATCGGTGGCAATGCAGCCTGTCCCCCTGTGCAGCACTGGAGGACAATGGCAGGGAGCTTGGGGCTTCATCCTGCCCGGGGGCACCTGAGCTTCAGACCGGGGCCTGTGGATTGCTGTGGGGTAGGGCTGGGGCAGCCGGGGCTCTGAGCGCGCGGGAAGGGCACCTCAGCTCTGTGCTTTTGACTCGGCTTTGGCCGCCGACACTGAGAACGACCCTGGGATTGCCCGTCCTCCTGGATTCGAGGTGCCCTTGGCACCTGGCTGTGGTTATCCTCGGGCCAGCCCTGTCCCTTGCGTGGGCTGCACCGGTTCTCCTCGCAGTGCTTTGGCCTCTGCGTCCCCGAGCCCGGTGTTCCCCGTTGCCTTATGTCATCTCCAAGCACGGCAACAGGAGACAGTGCCCAGGTGGCGTCAGGGCAGGAGGGGCACAGAGCATCTTCTCTGGGGTGACCAGCGAGCAGGGCAGCTCTTCTTCATCCGGCTGCCATATTGCTGGATCAGCCAAGTTTTGAGATGCTATTTTATCCTTTACCAGCTCCTTGTTGACCCGTGTTTGGCTGGTTCCCTCTAACATTATTTATGAGGTAACTGGCACATTCACAGAAGTCTGGAGAGTTCAAGAGATGAATAAAATTTTGGGGTACTTTTCATTCTTGGCCATTCAGAACAATTCAGAGGATGCAGAAAATTATTTCCATCTAACCCTCGTTCAGCATCCTTCCTGCATGTCCTAAGTTTCAGTCAGGTTTTGTTGTTGTTATTTACAGCTATGCATTGATGTACCAAGAGCTAAACGAAGACTCACAGGGTATTGAGCACCAACTTGTAATCCTGCCTCTCGGAGCGTACGTGAGCTGCCTTACAGCCCCCGCCCCAGCTCGAGCTTCAGGCAGGACAAGGCTTCTGCTCTCCATCTTTCTCAGCAGACTTTCCTGGGCCGGCGGAGGATGGAGGGAGACACCTGCAATGCCCTTGGCCAGGGTGCTCAAAGCCGTTGCTGAAGAAACGGGTGAGTAAAGGGCTCATCTGGCCAAGTGCTGACAGGCATGCCAGACCGCGGCCAGGGGACTTCCCAGGACAACCGCTGGGCCAGACGGCAGCGTGACTCACAGACCACGCGGAGCATCACCTGCGTGAGTGCCCGGCGCATTGGTGGCGAGGAGATGCCTGGATTTCAAACTGGAGTTGAGATCCAAGCGTGGGGCTCGAGGCTGCAGCGGGTCCCCCCAGAGAAGGCGGGAGGGACTGGAAGCCCTGTCATGGTTGGTGCTGCACTGAACCTTCCAGCCACCACCCAGCTCAGGCATGCCGGGTGCCCCCACGCAGCCCCGGGCTCCGTCGCCCCTTCTCCCGGGCTCCGGTGGGTCGTGCGTCCCATTACCTGCCTCTCCCTTGTTTGACTAGGATGTTATCTGGAGATCAGAAAGCGCCTGGGTCCAGATCTCACAGAAGAGCATTTCACAGTGGCCTGGCCAAGGGGAGTTAAGTAATATTAAAGCGTGATATTTCATTGCTGTGTAATTAACTTCAGCTGCTTTCGAGCTGAAACAAATTACCCTCAAAGACCGTTTTTGTACCGGGGAGAACTTTGAACTGCGTTACCAGCCCTTTTGTTGTCTGGGAGGGGAGCAGGAGTCTGTGGCTGCAGCTCTGTGTGTGGTTTTAGATGCGATAGCGTGGCCCAAACCAGCCGGGTGTGCCAGCCTCCAGTGTAAACAAAGGCAGAGGTTGTTCTCTGTGGCTGTAATTAACCCCTAAAACGGAGAGCCTGAGGCATGGGAAACTACCGCAGCATCCCAGGAGAGCCTTGGGTTCCACCCTGGGTGTCTTCTCTGCTCGGATACATCCTGACATGCCCACGAGATCCTGGGCTTGCGGGTGGGAAGGACCCGCTCGGTCTGCGGCAGCGGGAGGGGTGCGTGCCCCACGCCGCCTGTCACCTCCCCTGCGACCTGTGCAGGTTTGGGGTGCCTGCTGCCGGCCCCAGGTCCGCCCGAGTTACTGTGCGCAAGTTAATCCAGGGCCGTGAAACTTCGCCCAGCTTGGTGGGAGAGAAAATTCAGCTGAGCTGCCTTAGCTTGCGTGGTAGGGGGTGGCTGGCTGGGGCAGCAAAGACCTGGTGGTGCGATCGCGTGGGGAAGCCGCTGATGAGACACGGACAAGGAACAGCTCAAAGCACAGCTCTGTTTCCCAGCAGGACCTGGCTGCAGCTACCTAAATACCTTGCAGAATACGCTTAGTGCTCGTTTGCATTTACTTTGCATTTGCATCTTTTTATCTCCTGCTGGCAGGGACCATGGCGATGGTACGGCCTGGTGTCCCGCGCAGCCCAGGCCGGGGAACGCGGCGCAGGCTCCCGCAGCACAGCCGATGGCTCGTGGCCCAGCCACCGCCGGGTTTCCAGGCAGAGGATCTTGCCGGGGCTGGTGGGGCCGAGCCCTCCCTGTCCTGGAGAAGCTGCTCTGGAAGAGCAAGAGGCCTCCAGCAGCCTGTCTGGGATGCCTCAACCAGGGGTGGCTTAATTGTCTTTGATAAATTCATGAGATCATAAAAACAAATGAAGATGGGAAAGGCTCATGCTAAGCCCTTGTTGCTGATGGGATGCAAGGCAGATGCGCTTGGAACCGGCCCGAGCGGATTAAGCTCAGCATCCAGAGGAGCTGCAGAGGCAGCGAGGGCCCCCGCCTTGGCCAAAACAAAAATGCAATCCAAAGATGCAGAGAGCAAGCCTCCCAGCTCCGCAGTGTTGTCTNGGTGGCCTTGTGTCTTGGTCCCTCACCCATCCCTGGGGGAGCTCAGTCACCCTCGTCCCTGGTCAGAGGTTTGCAGCGTGCTCCGGTGTCCTCGGGGAAAGGCTGGCTCTTCCCCCCCGTGCCCTCGGGAGAGGAGGAGGGAAGAATTGTGGCTGGTCTGGAGCTCTCTGCCCATCCACGTGCCCTCCAAGGAGGTGGGCAGAGGGGTTTTAATTGCTGCTCTGTTACTTTAGATGAAGATGGGGGATGCGAGTCCCTGATCCGGATGCGTTAAAGGGTGAGAGGCAGACCTGCCCAAGTTCCCAGGGAGAAAGCCACCAGCCCAATCCGACTGTGGCACCCTGGTCTTGCCTCTTTTCTTGTGCCGCAGCAAGTGCTCACTGTGCCCGGGGTGCTGGGATGGGTCAGTCCCAGCGTGGGTCCCCAGCACCCCATTTACACCTGCAGGTACCAGCTGCACTGGGGTTCCAACCCCCGGCTGCAGCGTAGGAGGAGTCACAAGGAGCTTGATCCATGGGCGAGAGTGATCTGCTAAGACTGACTTAGCGAAAGGGGGAGCTTTCACCCCTGATTTTGGCGATGCCCTTGGAGCGGTGCTGAAGCCAGCCTTGAGCTGCCCCCTGCGCAAGGAGCTGCAGAAGGTGTGAAGCAGCGACACGTGGCACGTACCCCTTAGTTACCCAAAAACATCCGTCTGGGTGAAGGTGGGGCGGATGCGTCCCCCTGGGACAAGGAATTGGGGACGGCAGCGCCTCGCTGGCTGGAGAGCCCGTGTCCGTGCTGTGAGCCGGCGGCAGCTTTGCCGAGACGTTCGCCGTGGTGAACCGGGCGCTGCCGTGGTGAAACTGCCCGTCCCTGCGGAAGGTGTTTGGTTTGCGACCCGCTGGGGCGGTTGCAGAGCCGGGCTTATAACCTTCAGATCAGCCAAGTGGAGTAAGTTAATGATTAGATTTATCATAAAGCAATCTAATGAGAAGCAATATAGCCAAGCACTTTCCATTCAGTGACGCACATCCAAATCTTAATAGAAGCTGACAGCCTGACCCTGTTACCGTGCTCTGGCCAAATAAAATCATCCTGATAGTTCCCTGGAGAAAGCCGCCACGGTTTTAATATGTCTTCTCAAAACATTTATCTGACCAGCTTTAAAAAAAGAAGAAAAAAAAAAANAGTTTAAAAGGGAAACAACATGTGGTTTTTGACACATTCCCCGTGCAAGCCTCCGTCCCTCTCGCTAACTGTACTTTTATTAAAAAGTGTCTTAGAATCTCAGGAATCATTGCACCTCAACCAAAAGGCCAAACCCATGATACAGAATGGGACTGGGAAGAAAAATCATAGAATGGTTTGGGTTGGAAGGGACCTTAAAGATCATCTAGGTCTTTCCAAGCCCAAATTTTATACTGACTGTTGCCATGTATTTACATCTTCATGTGTTTTCACACCTCCTTCAGTGCTGTTTTTGATAATTGGCCACTTTACTGCTTTAGACCCATTTATTGCATCATCTGCAGTAAAGGGAAGGACCGACCCAGGCCACAACCTGGAGCCACCCCTGATGGTGCCATCCGGAGCGGCTGGGACGTGGGCTGGAGCTGCAGGAGCACCTGGACTGAAGGCTGGCTGCAGCTCCTTGCAGGGCAGCCACAGAGACGAGGAGCCAAGATCTTCCCGGCGATGGAATCGAGCTGGGTACGAGGAAAACTTTCCAGGAGTGGCTGGGAGGAGCAAGCCCTGATACCCGTCCTTGTGGTAGGAGTGCCAGATGCTATTGTCACTAGCAAGGGATTCTTCTCCCTCAGCCAGCGTGGCATCAACCCGTACCAGGAGCCTCAGGGAAAGCTGCAAGAGGTCCTGCAGCCCACATCCAAGCTGTTCCCAGAACTTGTTCCCAGAAAAGGTGGTTTCTCCTTGGGAAGTCTTCTCCAGCATGGTGCTTCATGGGCAAAACAGCCCAAGTGATTTTTAGCGTGTGGTTTGCTCGGCAGGCTTTCCCCATTTGTACGGAGTGTATTTCTTGGTATGTCACAGAAATACCCTGGGTCAGCTCAGCACTTGTTTGATCCCTCAAGTCCCTGCCCTTGGCCACATCATATGACATTGGGTTCCCCAAGGCGAATTGTGTCAAAAGATGCTTTTTTTTTTTTTTCTCCTCGTCACTTCTGAATTTACTGTCTCTTTATTTCTGCTGAATGCTCTGTTGTTCCAGAGCGTGAATACGAGCTCTGTCCCTGGCACTGGGATGGCCCCAAACGCTGGGCACCAGAGGCCCTCAGAGACGCATTTTCTTGAATACGCCGATTTTCAGAGGAGCCCTCCAAGGCAGGGCCATTACTCTGGCTTTGTGCAACAACTTTCATCCAGGAGATGGCCCAAGAGGAAGATGGAGACAGAGGGACAGAGAAGACCCCCTTGGAGGGGGGAGGGAAGCCAGCCAGTTCTAGAGAGAAGAGCTCTGAACCCCTCTTTGTGTTGCTGGGCCGGCGTAGCGGTGACCCCGTCCTTCCTCTGCCCTCGCGTGAGCGCAAGTGATGCGAAAGCGCCTGGGAGCGGGTGGCAGAGCAGGGGCTGGGGCTGGCGTTACGCTCACGCCCTCCGCAGCCCTTCCCTCCTCCCCAGCGCAGGCGGCTCCGTCCCCCTTTCCTTTCCACCGCGCTCTGTCGGTTCATCCAGCCGGAAGCCCGAGCGCGCTGTTCGTGCTCCCGAGGTCCAGCCGTGCCCCCTGGGCATACCGAGGCACCAGCACAGCCCGGATGCTTCCTGGGGCACGCAGCCTGCTCCGCACGCATCCTGGCCCCATCTTTGGTCGGCTCGTGCTTTGGTGTGTCCCTGGGGACCGCAGTGTCCCCTCAGCCGCTTCCCGCTGCGGAGACGGCGGCCTTGGCTGAGATGCTCCATCCCGCTCCAGCGCAGCTCTTGCCTGTGCTCGTCTCCGAGGGCTTAAAGCACGCCGTGTGCCCCGGCACCCTCCCTGGGTGCTTAGTAAGGGCTGCGGCCATTGTGTCCCTGGGCTCTGTGTCCCCGGGGCTCTGTTTGGGGGATGCCTGCACAGGTCGGGATGCGCTGGGGAGGCAACAGCGGCTCGGTAGAGTTTCCAGGAGGAAATCCCTTCCAGAGCCATGGCTGCCTTCCGGTGAAGCAGGGGCAAAGGGCGATTTAACCAGAGGAGCAACAACTGGCTCATGAGGCTTTTTTCATCCCTCGGACTTCAGCAGGTACCTGGGCATCAGGAGAAGTCCTTCAGGCCAGCTGTGAGGAAGAGGTCAGCGGCGGGGAGGCTGGGGGACAAGCCAGGGCACTGGGACAGGGACCCTGTTCCCCACCCAGGGCCTGGCAGTGCCGCCCGGGAGCAGCAATGCCCCCACCAACTCAGCGGGGACCTGCTCTACCAAAACAGCATCCTTCACGGCCTGCCCCTTTCCACGGGGGTCTGTGGCCACATCTGTGTCACCCCCGCGATGCAGGGACTGAGCAGTGTCCCTAAGCGTCACCAGAGGTCACTGGAGGTGCTCAGCAGGGAGGCGATGCTGCTGGACACCTGCGTTGCCTTCGGGCTCTGTCCCAGCCTTGCTCTCCTCTCGTTAGAGCTCCGAGGAGCGTGTGCGGGTCTCAGTTTGCTCAGGAAGGTGGGTTTGTGTTTATGTAGTTATTTGCTTGTGAGATTTTTTTTTTTGGCTTTGGGGAGGTTTATTTCCTTAGAAGCATCCACGTAAAACTCTTCAGTACTTTTCATCTTTGGGGATTTGTTTTGTTTGCTTGATTTTTTTTTCTTTTTTTTTTTATCTTACAGTCTTTTGTAATCACAGTAGGAATCGCATCTGCCTTGTGTTTTCACTGCAGAGGAAACCTGAAAGCAACCTGTTCCTCTGTAGTTTGTGCTGATCCCACAAGGATCCTGCCAAAAGAGATCTGACCAAGAGCTATATTGCCGTTGACTTCAGCCCCTCCACAACCCTCCCCAAACCAGCCCGTACTGGATGCAGGAGAACGTGCACCCACTGGCGAGTATCTCAGCGGGAACAGGTCAGCCCTGAAACCAGAAACGTGTGGGGCAGGACCTTGCCGCGGCGTGCGATCCACCCCACGTACCAAGAGAAGAGCGGATGGAGCGGCGGCTCTTCCCGCCCTGCGTCCCATCTCTGGGCGCTGCCTGCTGTGGGCAAGTTGTCTGAAGGAGCAGAAACGGCCGCCAGGTTTGGAGGTGTTTCTCACCTCTGAAAACAAACAGGGCTGATTTGTTTCTTAATTGCTTGTCTGCGGGAGCTGTGAGGCTTCGTCTGCGTGGGGTGTGAGCTGGGAGTTTTGCTCTGTTTGATCGCGTCTCCGTTGCCCCAGCTTCAAAGATCTCTTTAGTTTTCCGCTCCCTTTTATGTCCCATCTCTTGAAGTCGCACTCCTGCACGAAGGCACAAACCCAGGACAGCTGAAGGGTTCCGAATGCAATTATTTTGCAGAGCGTTTCAATAAATTAGCAGCTCATTTCTCTGCCAGGCAGCACTTACTTTTCAATTGGCCCGTGTCTGTGCAGTCTGCGGTGTGCGCCGGACCTTTAACCTTCGGGATGTCAGCTTGGGAGGATGGAGCCGGGCACGTTTAGCTCCGATTCAGAGGTGGATGTGACTCTGCACAAGTTTTTGCCCAGTAAAACAATGATCTGCAATTTCATCTCAGTTAGAGGTGTCCACAGTTTGGGTTTCGCAATGTAAAGACAAGGAGTTCCTTCCAGTGAGTTGTCCCTGTGAAACAGGAATGCAGAGTACCAGCACCCAGAGCTGCTGCCGGAGAAGAAAGGTTGGCGCAAGTGTCTGCAGATATTATGGTTTTGTTTTTTATTTTAATAGCCTTTTATTTATTAAGCTACTTTGGAGTCTGATTCACTTGCTTTGCTCGATATTTATTAGTACTTCACCTGCCTTGAACTGGGAGCTGCAAGCACTTTGATAAATGGATTGCCTTTCCTGGAACGATGTCCCAACATCAGCTAATCAGTATCCCCGGCGTGATTGCCAGAGTACCACTCTTGTAAATCAAGGATGGCAAGGAGAAAAACCCCGAGCGCCAGCAGCACAGGGCTTGCTTGGAGGCAGGGCAGCGACCCAAGCACCGCTGTCCCCCTCTCCATGGGGTTCAGTGTTTGGATAAGGGATCGCTCCAATTGCCTGAGCTCTCCATTTAATTCAGGGCGCTCTCGGTTGTAATTGCACACAGTGCTGCTCTACCTCTACTTTATTTGTGCCGAGCGGTAGCAGCGCCTGGATCGGAGACCTGCCGGAGGAGTCGGCCTCCGCTTCGTGCAGCTGAATACCATTTCACATGCGGAAAAGGCGACTCCCTCTCTTTGGTACCGGAAAAAGTGCCATTAAACAGCAGAGCAGCTTGCTGCGGGATGTCGTGGGTGCCAAAGAGCTGCACAGGTTCAAAAAGGGACTTGACAGATTTGTGGTAGAAACTGCAGGCTCTGGTCAGGGAGGTCCCTGGGCTCCTGTAATCCCGGTGCTGGGCTCAGCTGCAAAGCAGGTTACGTGAGGAACGCGTTACCGTTGCGGAGGTTTTCCACCTTGTGCTGCCAGTGAGTAGGTTTGGGCTTCCTGAAAGACTTTGCTGCAGGTGAAGGACCACCATGGTGCCCAGATGCCCACGGAGCCCGTTTGCCCGTGTGGTGCCTTCAGCCTCCCCTTGCTCCATGCCCGTGTTTGCACACCCCATGCAGTGAGGGGAACCACTCCCAGTGCCATTTCTGTACCAGGGCCTGCCCACGCTCACTGCAGAAAGGTCCCTGACCCCCATCCTGTCATACCCCAGGCTGAAAGGACTGAGGTGCGATGTCTTTGCAGGAAAGAGCTTGGAAACCCCAGCTGACGGTGACCCTGCTGTCATTGCATCAACAGCCTCCCCAGGCTTGGGTCAAGGACACTTGGGACCTTTCGCCAGGTGCCTCATGGGTGTGATTGCAGCTTTTTCTGTAGTGTCTCGCATCTGCCAGCAGTGTCCAATAAAGATTCGGCTCTTTCCTCAGCCAAGGAGTCAATCACGTCTCTCGTCTCAGCCCTGCTGTCTGCTTTTCCCAAAACTGGCAGGAATCGGGAGCGGTACCCTGCTGCTGAACTTGCCGGAGATGCATCGCTGGGGTGTCACGGAGCAGGCGAGCAGAGCATGGCCGCATACCGTGCCCGCTCAGAAGCACCCAGGCTTGAGCAGAAAAGGTGAGTGAAGAGTCCCCAGTATTTTTCTGTGAAAGTCTCAGGACACAGTGGGGGCTGTGGCTACAGGGAGCTAATGCTGCACCTTCTCTTTTGTACAGCGCTAAGCCACGCTCTGTTAGCATCCCGCCCAGGGCAGCAGCCTGCTTCTATGGTGCTTAATTTTCCGGCCCGGGTGCTGGGCTCTCCTTGGCCCTCCTCAACAGTCTCAGCTATCCTCTTCCCCTCTCTGCAAGCATTAACTGACTAACGATCCCCAGGAAGGTATTGAAGCAGCGTTCTCTGTGCCGAGGTTTCCCCAGGCCTGGGACGTGTTCAGGTTGCGGCAGCTGTTCCCGTGTGCCTGTTGAAGAAGCCGCTTCGTCCATCCTGCAAGGTGAGGTGGGTACCACCGCCTGCCCGTGCCCAGCCCCTGGTCCCGGGGGATCCTGGCTGTCCTCAGCCCTGCTTTCCTCGCTGGGTGTGGGGTCTGGCACTGCCTGGCTGTCCTGGGGAGCAGGCGTTGTCCCTCCGCATCTGAAACCATAGGTTAAGCTCTTTCAGCAGGGAGAAAAAATAACTTAGCAGCTCATCAGCTAGCTAACCGCTTGGGATGCAGATGATGCGGGACCACTCCTAATTAGCTGATTTCCCATCTTCTTCATCTGGAGATGGGTAAGGGGGAAATGTGATATTCCCTCAAAATACCCGTCTGTGGTAGGGAGAGGTGGCGTTTTTGCAAAGACGGTTTGGGGATGTGTCTATATTTAATGTCTCGATGTTGCTATGGAGAAGCTGGATGGAGGCCACCAGGAAACAGCACCTGGGTGAGAAGAGACCGTGGCCCCAGGGAGATGTTCCTGTGGGGCTTCCTGCTCACCCAGGTTCCGGACATGGGGGCTTGCTATGTCCCGGCTGCCCCCCTGGGCAGGGCTGTGCACGCAGCTGTGACGCAGGCTGGTGTCACCTCGCGTCACCTCCTCCCTCCCGAGAGGAGGGCTGCAGATGGGGGGACTGAGCAGAGGAGCTGTCGGGGGGCCTGAGCGTGGCATCAGCACCCATAGCTTGATCAGCACTGACAGGAGCTGTCCCCTCTGCACGGTGAGCTGTTCTTTAAAAAACAAACAGAAAAAAGCCACTAAAAAAATTCTCTGTTACTTATCAAAAATGTTTCAGGCCTTTTGGGTTTTTCCCTGTGATTAAGTCTAATGAGAAGAGACAGTGGAGGATTTATTAATATCTGCTTGCTGATTTCAGCTTTACCTCTGTTGTGAAAGATCTAATGCTGTTATTCCCGAGCAAGGACTTCTCGCAGTGTGACCGCAGCCCTGACGGCAGAGCAGCGTCCGAACCCTTTCCCGGCTGCCTCGCGAGACGGGCTGCACTGGCGTGGCTAACGAAGTCCTGAGTGGGGGCAAAAATAAATCAGCAGCAGAAATCGGGACGGAGGAAAATGTTATCCGAACCTTGACAGCATTGCCATGGTAACGGGGGACCTGCCAGCAAATGCTGCAGGCTGGCGCTGCGGGCAGCGTGGCTCTGCGGGCAGCGTGGCACGCGGTTATCCGGGCTGCACAGGGACGGTGAGGCTGTGATTTCCCCCGAGGGAATCTGGCAGGAGCCTGGGGAAGATGCTCTGGGAGCAACGGCAGGGTGAGAGGCAGCTCTGGGAAACGACAGTCCCTCGGGCAGAGTCTGGCCGCCTCCGCCTCCCCTCCTGTCTTGCTTCCCATCCGCGCTGCCACGCTCGCAGGGAGACGAAGTCTCGGCCGCAGCACGGCCGCCTTTGTAGCCAGCTGATACTCGACCGCAAAGGCCACAATTAGCGAGGTTAGTCATACTGGTGGGAAGCAGCGATTCCCCTTTGTGAAAAAACACCAAGGCTTGGGCTATGTTTTAATTCCCCGGAGGAGCAAAACCCAGACCTTCGCACGTTGCTCATCCAGACCAAAAACACCCCACTGGCCCACAACATCCGCTGGGTAAGCCCCCATAGCGTTTGCCCCGTCCAGAGCCGTTTGCACCCCTGGCTGAAGCAGCTCCTGGTCATCCCCATCCCCTTCCCCAGGCTCTGCTTGAAGGCAGAGACAGGCAGAAGAGACCCTGTCCCAGAGGGGCCAGGCAGCACCCCGGTTCTTGCCCCGCTGGTGGCTGTGACCGGGCTTCAGCTCTGAACGCAGCTCGGGGGGCTTTCGGCTTGCTCCAGCCCTCCATCCCCTTCCTGGGGCCAAACTGCCACAACCGCTTGGGTCGGGTCCGTTGGGACAACGCCATCGGGATGGGAACGCGTTTGGCTGGAGGTACCTCCAGCGATGGGCTGGTGCGGGCAGCGGTACCTCAGGGCAGCACCCTGTGGGTGGTGGAATGAGGCTGCAAACAGGGGTTGTTTTAACGATGCTGCGCTGTAATTAGCAGGCAGCGCATTTGGCCCCAGCCTTGCTGTGCTGTAGAGGGAGGAAGCGCCCTTCCAGCTGCTGCCATTTTGCTTTTCTATGTGTGCCTGTGGGGTGGGGGTGCTCTCTTTACAGCTATGTGAGAGGCAATATAGGAAAGAGTGATTTAAAATAAACCAGGATAAAAATAGTCCCATGTGTGCTTGCTTTCTGTGGGAAATGAGGGGAATTTTGACATTGAGCAAAAAAACCAAAAGAGTGTGAAATTTACCCTTCCAGCTCACCCTCTGGAAACTGGAGCACGTCTCTGGGTGGGGGAGAAGCCCTTCGGTCCAGTACGGCCCCTGGACGATGGACAGAAGTGGGCGTCAGCTGAAGTGAGGGACCACTGTTGCAGGTGGGGAGCTGCCCCAGCTGCACCCACGTGCTCTGGGCCAGCACATCTGGGCTGATGTTCACGGCACAGAGCTGGGCTGCACGTGCAGCTCCACCGCCGCGGAGAGCCTGTCTGCCTGGTGTGAGGAGCAGCCCTCAGCTGGAGCCGGGGCTGGAAGGTCCCGACATCGGCTGCACCACCAGGTAACTGCTTCTCTTCAAGGGGCGAAGCGAGAAGCTCCAGCGAGAGCTGTGTCGGGCACCCCGGTGCAGCTGGGGCATCCCCACCTCTGTGGCCACCATGAAAGGCAGCTCACGGGTGCCGTTTGCTCAAGTCCTGCTGTAGCTCCAGACAGCTGCAGGCTGAGCTTTGAAATCCAGTAAATGCTCTTCTGTCCAAAATACAGAGTTATTGCTTGCCCAAAGAGGGCAAGGTAGTAAAAACTGCTATTAGGCTAAAAAACTGGGGTGGTTTCTTGGGAGTTTCACATAGGAAGATGCCTAGTCGGGATTAAAGATGTCACAGGGTAGGGACTCCATCTCAGCCCTTGCTAATCCACAAAATATGTAAAGGCACCTCTCCCCTCTGCGTCGCTTCTTCCCTCTTTTGCAATTTCTCTTAGCTGCCGTAACCTTTCTTTCTGCCCAGCTAAGCTGTCTCGTGCTTAAGCAATGCCTCTGGGCTGACCTAACTTTCTTGTACGCAAAAAGGAAACATAAGGATTCATCCTTAATTGCACTGATGGGAAAAGAAAACATTAACGGTATTATAATGGAAACACAACCCCACCTAGATTTGTACGTGGCCCTGGGGCATGGGGAGACCCAGGCGCCAGAGGCTGGGCTGCGGGAGCTGACATCTGGGGCTGCGACCGCTGCGCAAGGCTCACCTCTGCGTGCTGGCACCAGTAAGGCATTAAAAAAAAAATAAAATAATCCAGGCAGAGTTCCCATCCGAGATCCGCGCAGCCTGGTTGTGCCAGGACTGCCGGTTTGCATTTTGTTTTTGCATGCGTTGTTTCCTAGGTATTTTTATTAGGAGGCAATCTTCATATCCCAGATGGGCTGGGCGGTGAGTTGTGGGGATACCCCGAGTGTCCTAAATCACAAGTGTTCCTAACACAAGCTGTGGAGGGGCTTCTCTTGCCCTGGGTACAATGCTGATGCCTCTGGCCTTTTCATGGGTACTTGGGTCAGTGCAAGGCCATTTGGTGGGAATGAATCCGGTGTGTTGAAGCCGGGGGAGCAGCGTTGGCCTCCACGTGCCAGGCAGTGTAAGATAACGATGTGTTAAAGTAAAGTATAGGAAGCAAAGACTCGCTGGGGAAGCAGTGCTTCAACCTGGGGACTGCAGCCTGAGGTGGTTAGGGACAGCCCCCGGCACTGGGATGGGGAAATGCCATGGAAAAGGGCGTTTGCTGGGAGTGGGGTTGGATTTGGCTGATTAAACACAGTGAGAACAGACCCAAAACCAGAACTTCAGCAATTGTGACTTGTCTTGCCTTTTGTCCCAAACAGCGTGTCCATGGAAGGAGCCTCACGTAGGGCTCTGGAGAAGAATCATTCTCCTGTTTGCCCTACGCGGTAGCTCCTGAGCAGATCTCTGCCACGTGCTGAGAGCAGCAACGGCCCCTTGGGGCGAGCACCCCCCAAAGAAAATGTAAAAAATGAGCGAGACCTTGCAACAAGGCAACCCCAGCTGCCCAGGAACCACCTTTTCCTTCCTGCAAAATCCTGGAGTATAGAGCAACGGCCAGGTGTCATAGTGTCAGTTTAGGAGAAGCTCCTCGAGCTGGGGTTTTTAAGACCCTTCTGATATGCTGATTCCCACAGTGCCAGCTGCCTTTAGGGCAGAATAACCCTCAGGTTATTACACAGGCTCAGGAAATCAATTCCAGCCAGCAATGGAGAGAGCCAAATGCCCGTGGTGAGCCCTTTGAGGGCAAATGCGTGGTGGATAACTGCGTATGGAGATCCACCACCCTACCATTCTCCCCAGGTAAGGGTAAAGGCACAAGGAATCTGCCTGGGATTTGCCACAGACGTTGGAGACGATGAAAAGCAGAAACCAAGCTAATGAAGCTCATCTGCACTCTGTTAAAGCAGAAACCAAGGCAGCAGTGGCAAGACCAAGAGATGGGCTGATTTATAAGAAGTCACTTTATTACATGTCTTATCCTCCCAGATCCTCTTCATTTCCTGTGTCCAGAGAGAAAGGAAAGCAAACACATTAACAGTCCACCACAGCAAAGCAACCTTTTCTGATGGCTTCCATGGACTAAGTCTGAGCAAACTACTTTTCTAATCATGGCCTCTGTCCAGATGGATCCCAGAGAAATTAGTAAGTGTGAAATCCAAAAGGACCACGGTTAGATCTAGTCATTCTGGGTGCCGCAGCCTGCAGTATCTCAACTTGTTACAGGTCGACTTGAGCTGGCCTGTACTGACCCATCTGATGGGGGTGTTTGACGACTATGGGGACATCATACTGTGACCAGGGATATCCTGGGCTTCCCTCCCTGTTTCTTGCTTTTTCTTCTAACTGGCAACCAGCACGGCCTGTTGAAAGAGGGGAAGAAACCTTACTAAGTTATGCTAGCCAGGCTTCTCATGCATAACACGCAGCAGTGGAGAGAGGCTGAAGTCATGGTCGCCCTTCATGTAGTCCACCTGTCTGAGACCTAATGGAAGTCTACTGAACTTTACTGGAGTCTGAATTCAAGTTTTTCTCTTCAAATCTGTTCTTTATAGGCTTGGTTGCATTTTAGGAGCTCAATAAAAACAATCCTTTAAACTCAAACAGAAGAAAAATGGTCATTACAACACATTCCAGGCTGGCACATGTTAGAAATGTTCTTAATTAATAGCATGATGGGAAGAAAAATGAAAGGGGAATGTTAAAGCAAGATCGTGGACAGATGTAGAGGAGGAGCCCCATGAAGGAAGATGTCCACAAAGCCTCTCCTAACACACGGCCTCCAAATTTTTCCCAGGAGAGGACTGTGGAGCCAAGGCCTGGCTAGATCAGCCTCCCCGCTGATGCAAGCTGTGGCAGCATGGGATACTTCGGTGGTGCCAGCGCATGAAGGTAGGATGAGGAAAGGACAAGAGCAGACAGTCTTGATTTAAATGGAGAAGCTGGTGAATCTGCCAGGCTCGCCTGCTTAATGAAAGGCACTGTTTTAGTTTCTGACTGAAACTTCACTCTGGCTGGGTGAAATGGCATTTTGCAAAAGGCAGAAAGACAACTCAGAGTATCTGAGGGAGACCTGGTACCTAGGCTTAAGGAAGAAATTTTTTTACAATGAGGGTGATGAAATACTAGACCAGGTTGCTCAGAGAAGCTGTGGATGCCTCATCCCCAGAAACATTCAAGGTCAGGTTGGACGGGGCTCTGAGCAACCTGATCTTGTTGAAGTTGTCCCTGCCCATGGCAGGAGGGTTGGACTAGATGGCCTTGAAAGGTCCCTTCAACCGCAACCATTCCACGATTCTATGATTAGGCAACATGTGGCCAGCTGTTGTGAGAGCCTGATGTTGTGCTTGCTGAAACAGACTTTCTCAGTCATGCTGGATAGAGACAAGGTCTGGTGAAGTCCAGATGAATTAATCTAGAGCTAGTTAACACAACATCCTTCAGCAGGCTGACCTCTCCAATGCTGTTATACAAAGCGTTTCGAGGTCTACCAAGACAACCTGTATTTCTAGGCTGGAAAAGTGCTCCCCATCTCTGCTTTACCTTATGTGCGCAAATGAAGGAGGAGAAATGGGGAAAAGACCGTTTGGCACCTTGTCATTCCTAGACTTTTATTAGCACAAGCTTCCTTCTCAAATGCAAAACCACAGTTTTTTGCATGTTGTCTTTCTTTTGTTTGCTTGGAGAGAGCACTGGCACATGCTCCAGGAAATTAGCTCTTAACTAAAAGCATTTATGTAATTGGGGAGGGAGGGGGAGGTGTGTATGCACTGACTTTGGGGAAGTTCAGTCTACAAAAACAAACCTCGCTAACTACACTTGGTTCTGATTAAGGAAGATAAATCTGTCAGTGAGAGGCTAAATTTACCGAGAGTGTAACCTCCCACCCCTTGCCCCACCAGTGATGGTCAGGCTGCATTTATTTCTGTTGGGCAAGCTCCAGAAAACATTGGGAGGTGAAAAACAGCCCCCAGAAATGTGAAAAATGCAGAATTAAGTGGGGGCGGCAGCAGGAAGAGTGGGGGAAGAGAAGACCGAGCGACCAATAGCAACACGATGGGTACAATTTCAGCGCTCTCGCCGCTTCCACTGCTGAAATAAGAAAACACAGGACGCATGCTGAGGCCCGAGATGTGCGTGCTGAAAATGCAGTGAAGGGAATCCCTGCTCCCCAGCTCCTTGTGAGAATTGCTATAGGTGGGATGCTTGTGATTTGCAGAGCCGAAAGAGCCATGCTAAAGCTAAAATGCAAAAGGACACATGTCACTGAAGTCATCTTTATGCTGGTCTGCACAGTCAAGGTGCAGCTAGCCCTCTGCAGTCACCTGCCATGAGGCCAAAGCTGGCCTTGGACGCACAAGGCAGTGACTGTGTTAGGCTGCTCAGAGGATGTGAGGAGAAGTGGAAGGACCAGGCAGCAACAAATCTGAAGATGCAAGATGGGTCTTTGCAGCTGGCCAAGTCATGGTCTCGGTCCCTGGTTACGGTAAGGTGACAGAGAGATGATTTTGCAGCAAGAGCTATGACAGCTGGTTGCAAAGGATATCTTCAGTACTGCTCACCCTCATCAGTGTCACCTGCAGAGCCCTTGCTAACAGGGACACAAGAGCTTTTGTCATACGCCGCTGGCCAGAGCAAGCTGCTTCTGGATGTATTATCTTGCCCGCTGCCACCAGATGGTCCGAGCTGTGTGTGCTTGAGACACGTGCCAAGGATGCCCGATGTACTGCTGACCTAGCTGTTTCTTTTTGTTTCCTCAATGGTTTGATCTCTTTAAAGCTTTATTTGCATCCTGCAAAGAGCTGCTTTTTGGTCACCTTTGGTGTCTCCTTTTGCAGTCAAAGACAGGGATATGTTTGGTCCTGCCAGAGAAGAGGTTTGCGAGCAGAGATTCCCACCTGCAGCAGGACCGATGAACCACAGCATGGCAATGGGACCTCACCCCCAAAATCAAGTACGCCGTGATATCCCCAGCTCGTGTGGAGGGAAGGCTCCTGTAGCTACTTGCCCACGGGCTCACAAAGGTGGCTACCATAACAGTTGTCCCTTTGGTTAGCTCACCAGGAAATAAGCTGTTTACCTCCTCAATGAAAGTAGCTAAACCCCAAGCTTTCTAACAGACTGATGAGGGACAGGGTGGGATCCACAGCACATCCGTACAACAGCAATCACCTTGACCTCTCCAGCAGGGACAGACTTGCTGAGGATTATATCTCTAGGACACCACTGACAGCTCACAGACTCCAATCTGCTGTGCGTGAGCACTGGGAAGGACACCACGCATCCTGAGAAATCTCTCTCTAGCATGCAAGAGATGTGTGTGTGGTTTAGATTTGGCTAGCTACTCAAATATGTCCTTGTTTGGTGATTAATCAATAAGTCACTGATACCCAGTGGCCATGAACAGGAAGGCAGGCCTGTTTGGGTCTGGTTTTTAGCCCGCTACAGTGATGCTTTTTGTGGAAGAAGTGCTGGGAGAGGGGAAAAAATATGCTCGCGTGGTCATTGGCAAACAGAGACCTCTCACTTCCAAGCTTGCTCTTGGAACTGCTTGAACTGATCCCTTCTGAGTCTTGGGGATGTTGGAGCGGAGAGCGCCATACTGACACTAAAAGGAAGGCTTGGCTCCCGAAGAGCCCATCACGATGTGCTGAACCGCTGCAGAATGGGGCTGAGTTTGATGATAATTACATAGCACTGCAGCATCTAAAAAGCCACCCTTTTGTAGATTAAGCATGAGAAGCCCAAAGGAGATGTCAGTAAAACAAACAGCGAACAGACCAAACAACCAGTTGGGGGAGATGCTCAGCTGGGGTAAAGTGGTGCAGCACTGTTGGATTGGCTAGAGCCGGGAGGACTTCTGCCAGGTGAGGATTCAGCTCTGCTGTCAGACCATCCCTGCGCTGCTTCGTTCTAGTCGCTTTGGCTCTCTCCAATGGCCTGTGCAATCTATACAACAAGAACATGGGTTTTTAACACACTTTGCAGCTGCCAAAATAAACCCTACAGACAAAAAAGACATTAACAATATTGGCATGTGCTCTGGCTGCTGCATTTCCTCTGACTATCCCTAGCTGGACCTTGATAAGCTTGATTTCTTTTGTCACTTAACTCTACCTCCTCCTTAATGAGATTTCCACTGAAATGAGCTGGGCTGGGTTCCCAGCTGTGGGAGAGCAGGGCAGCTGCACTACTTGATGTCCTCTAAGAAGTTAGTCCAGGGAGAGCAGCTCCCATCCATGGCAGGAGGCAGGGACAGGCAGGTTCAGAGCCTGCCTGAAAAGGAAGGTCTCCTGAAGCTCAGAAGCTTGCAGGAACACAAGGCTGCGCACCCTGTGCCTGTCCCTTTGAGGCACTTCAAGAGCAAGGAAGAGGCAATATTCATCCCCAGAAGCAAACCCAAGGGGTAAGGCTTGCAATGACCACCTTACACAATGCCAGCACCCAAGAACCAAAATCTTCCCTTGGGCTTGAGTCAGAGACAGTTGGTGCATGTCTAACAGTCACCCATGCCCCTCGCCTGGCCCAAGTCAGAAGAGGAAGTGTGGTGTTTCTGTCTCTGACAATTACCATTTATCAATGCTTAGTGTGCAATAACACACCCGTCACCAGTTTCCCTCTTAAATTTTCCCTTCTGCAATTTCATCTCCTCTTTTCGTGTTCCCTGTCAAACTCTCAAAGCATATAACTTTTTACTGTCAGGCTTCAAATAAGCTGACTTGGGTTTCTTGGTTTTGTCTCTCTTACCAAAAGGCTTCCGTTTGGTTTCTCTGATTTTGCTGCTGAAGTTTTTAAAACAGGTTTCGGGTAGATGAAGTAAATTCAGCCCATGTTCTAGAAGTGTGGTCAGTTTTCTCTTTCCAGATGGGGAGTCAGTAACAGATCAATAGGGACATTTGTAGGGTCCATTCTAGAGGGATCTCATGATTGTTTTCTCTTTGGGACATTCTTTGCTGATATCCAAGAAATGTTTTGGGTCTGGGCTGCTGTGAGGAGCGATGGATTGTACATCTTTTCTGCTGTTGTGTTTGTAGGGCTTGGTAGAGGATAGCCACCAGAGATGTTCTTCCCCTAAGGACATAGATTCTGTGGCATGGTGAAGCTCAGAGGTGGTTTTGAAGTGGGTCACAGAGACCAGATTAGGATTAGAGTTTGGAGAAGGGGTTTGTCATGTTTTTTTGGGAGGAAAGCCTCATTTAAAATGTAATGAGGATATCCCATCCCAGCCATGGGGTATTTTTGCAGAGAAGATCTAATCTGGGTTTTAGGTCTTTTAGGTCAGACTGCCTGAGACACAAGGATGAGGTTGTGCCCTTTTGCTTCTGTATTTTTTGTGGGACGGGGTGTGTGTTCTTTAAGTTAAAAAAGGGTGGGGACAATATACATGTACTTCCTTATTTCCCCAGCCTCCCTGGCAAAAACAGTCACATTAACATGTGTGAAAGTGATTTACAACCTGGCCTCTACGCTCCTGTCTCCTCCAGGCAAGGGGAGGAAGCATGAGGGGGCTGTAATCATCCCCTCCACCCCACAGAATCACCGCTTTGCGGTGAAGGCCCCCTGATTCGTTTCGGGGGGGAATACGGAGAGTTCTTAAAGGATTATTTAGCAAAAAGGCAGGAGGAAGGTGCTATGTGTGCTGTTGAGATACTTTGGTTTTCATTTCTTGGGATCGGTGGGACTGGGTGTGTGGTAAACCAGGTCATCCTCATTAATTCAAGTGGTGCCTTGGTGGGGTACAAGGGCTCCCCGGGGTCAGCCTGTGGTGTCCAGTCCTCGAGGAGCAGCCCAGAGCTACACACCTCGGCAGCCTGGACAAAGCCATTGCACTCCAAGCTGCCTGCGAGGGAGTCTGGGAGGGAACAGCATCTTCTGGGGCAGCCAATGCCCTGAAATGCTTCCCCTGGGCATGGAGGAGAGGCTTTGCTCCTACGTCGTCTGCCAGGGTAGGAAGGAAGCTACATTGCTTGACTTTCTGCAGCTTGTGGGGTGGCTTGTGTGGTCGTCTCCCTCCCACCACGCTTGAGATGGCACTTTTCTCCACCCAGGGCATCCCGTGTATCTTTTCCAGGATGGAAATGTTGACCTGAGTGAAAAATCTCTGGGCTGGTGTGCCCGGCGTGTACTGGATGCAACAGTGGATGGTGCCATTTGTCTTCGATCCCACCGAGCTGCTGTTGGGAAGGTGTGCAGTAAGTCCGGTCTGAGCAGAGCTGCTGGGAGCACAGCTGCGGTCCAGCTCTCCCACCACCTTGGCTCACTGGCACATTTCCCTGATAAATGAGCTGCTACGTTGGGGAGCAGAGTGGGGAAGAGAAGCTATTGCCTAGACCGCGCACAACAGCTGTGATCTTGACGTGGGCCCCCTCAAGGCTGAGGCACTCTCTCTCCATGGGGGAGAAGGTCTCGCTTGGTAGGGGATCTGCAGTCTCCTCCCCTGGACCTCAAATCCCCCAGTGTGCTGGAAGAGCGGGTGCTCTCCCGCAGAGTTTGGCTCCATGATCAGCTGCAGGTCTCTACCCTGTGTTGGCTCTGAGACTTGGCCCTGGGCTGCTCTGCTTTGGTGCCATCTGAGTAGCTTTGCCTCTGGCAAAAGGGTGCAAGGGGCAGCTTGCGTCCCCGAGGCTAACTTATTGACCTAACCGTGGCAGGCATCTGCTAAGAGTAACGGGCAGGTAATTTTCCATGTCCATCTTGGACTGCATATGGATGAAATTAGGGAAAAGGGAAGACTGGAAAAGAAACAGACTGTTTCTGCAGGAACAAATGAGTGTATTGAAAGGGAAGGGGAGGGAGGAGAAACTCAGCCCTTTTCCCAGCTCCCTTGCAGATTGAATAAGATGTCCAGTGCCCCAAGTACCAAATGGTCTCAATTTGCTCCTGCGTCAAATAGAGCTGGTTCTCAGTTGGCTGGGACCCTGGCAGGGCCATGAGGATGCGTTTCATAACAGCAGCTCTTGTCAAGAACAACAACAACAGCAGCATCAAAAACCTGTTGAAACTGTGCTATGCTCAGAACAGAAAACACATGCAAAGAGGAAAAACTCCCTCAATGAAAAAGCCAAGGTAATTAGCCCTGACAAGCTCTGCAAACCAGAGGCAGCCAAGCGGTGGAAGAGGAGGGGAGAAATAACCCAATATCATTTTATAGGCAAATGTAAATGGGTCATTAGCTGTCTTCGAACAAAATGTTCCTTGGTGGGGAAAGCAAGGGGACAGGCCTGGCTGTGGGAAATATTGCAGAAAGCCTGGCAGAGCTTCCTGCGAAACACGCTTTCGTGAGATGCTGGATGAAAAGATTGCTCTGCTCTCCCTCTTTGCAAGGGATGCTGCCAGGACTGTTGCCTTCAAGCTGGGGTTAGGGTGGCAGGGCGCAGGCACTTGGAGCTCCTGACTGACTGTTGGGGTGAAGGTGGACTGCCCTCAAAAAAAAAAATTCTGGACTCCCACAAAGTGCGGTGGCAATGAGTTCTGCTGTTTAACTGCGTGCTGAGACAATAAGGTGTTTCATTGTGCAGTGTTAAACCCATTGCCCGACCCTGCTGCTGCAGGTCCCTTAGGCCTTGGACTGCGGGGAGTAACGACTGGCTTTTTTATCCCTTCGTAGCTGGGTTTTGATGCGACTGTCCTGTATATTTTATCTCTTTGTCCCCTTTCTGTTCATACCTTCTCCAGACTTCCCTCGTGCATGTTAAAGAACAGTACTTGGTTGATCACCATTGCAAAATACACTTATTTTTTCACACTTTGTTTTCTACCATCACCTCCCTTTTGTGAGGACCTTGATTTAGTTATTTTAAAAGCCTTTGAGGGACTTCGTCAAAAGTTATTTTGAAAAGGTAATGCAATACATTGCACTTTTCCCTGGATCTTCCCCACCTCTCTCTTGCAGTTCCTCCTGTCTTGCTTGGCATAAACTACTCGTAGCACCCAGGACTTCTCCTGCAGCTCTCTTCAGA
Organism: Aramus guarauna; assembly: GCA_013400195.1. Lineage (NCBI taxonomy): Eukaryota > Metazoa > Chordata > Aves > Gruiformes > Aramidae > Aramus > Aramus guarauna. The sequence continues at coordinate 151,891 of VXBL01009961.1, forward strand.
TGTTGCATTTACCACATTTTTTTTTGATCCAACCCGAGCAGCACTTCAGATTTTCATGTTTGGGCTCTGTCAGAGCTCTTAGGTGAATTACAGCCTGGTGCTGGCAGATAATTTTTATTATCCATACCTTGACTTCAGACAGTTCAGGTCTCTCGTGACCTCTTTACACAGATTGCAATTAGCTTTTCTGTGCTGGGCTTATTTTCCTGGGTGTGTTTAACAGTGAAGTGTATGGTGTGCAAGCATGTGATGTGAGTGGGGTGTTGGAGCACAGCTAGCAAAAAGAAGTGTTTTTCGTAAGCGCTGAGTCGTCGCGTTTGTTTGGATTGTTTGTTTCTGGTGTCCCTGTGGAAGATCTGAAAGTTTCAGTTTACTTGTCCTGCAAGAAGGGTGAAACAGCTGGATTCAGAAGATCAGTACCTCCCGCTCAGTCTCTCTTAATAAATTTTTAATTGACTCATAATTCCCTGTATCTTACCCCGCAGTATTGTCAACAGCCTGTTTCCAAACAGCTGGCTGCATCTCGCTCTAAGAGAACCCACAGAGCGGGAGGAGGGGAGACCTCCACTTTGTCATTGTGCAGGAATGCTGATGGATACTTTTGTTCTTATTATAAATTTAAAATACTTCCACTTGCCTATTACAAATAACCAATTAGTTGCAGATAGCAAGCATGCATTTCTCAGTTTGACAGGGAAGACTGTACCGGTACAAACACCTTTCTGAGCCCAACCTTGAAAGCACCAAACAATTGAGCTGAAATTTTCCTGTGTATCTGCATTAGCATCGCTCTTGCTGTGGTCATTGATGCACCCGGATGCTTCCTCACATCTGAAGCTTTGTGGGAGATGTCCTGTGCTCCCCTACAGCAGACTGCCACAGACAGACGTACAAATTGGTCTGGCCTAAAGTCTCTGCTGGAACTTTCCAGGAGCACAACCCGGATGGACAGGATTGGCACCGTTTTGTACCTGATTGTGCAGTAGCCAGACCATGAAGCCCTCTTGTCAAGGAAAAAACCTTCTGATCTTCAGTGGAGCAAGAATTTCATTCTTGTTTCTACATTTTTTAACAATGGTTTTGAGGATACTGAAAAACTGGCCCTGGGAGGTCCCAAGCTGATGCCATTGAGAGCAGCGGGACTGAACACCACTGAGGTTGTCCAGGTGACGTGCAGTCCGTGTCCCACCTTGGCTGGCTGTTGGGTTTAGCCCCTCAGAGGGCTGGGAACATCACGGTTGAGAAGAGGTGACTCAGAGCAATCTGGCTTGAGTACTGCCTCTGGTGTATGCATTCAGGGAAATATTTGGGTGCAAGTACCGCTGTGGTGGAGAGATCCTGCTGCTGAACTTGCTGTCATTAATACATGGCTGGGTGTTTGTAAAGGGTCTATGGGAAGCAGGGTCCTGGATCCAATGGCAATTGAGAGGCATTTGGTACATAACTCAGTTAAGGTCTCCTGGGAATGCCAGTGAAACTTCTCCTTCACGTGTCCTCAGCAGAAAGGAGACCATCTAGTATGTGCACAGAGATGCAACATGCTGGAGGGGAAGGGTGTCTCTTAGACACATTAAGTCTTTGAAACCTTCCTTCACCCACTTATCTGAGTCCTTGGTGCTTAGAAATCTGATTTTAAACACAGTAGTTTAGTCCTACCTCAGATCTTTCTCCGTTTCTGGTTTTTGCCCGGTGGTAGGTTCTGTTGGACAGTGGACTGGAGTGGACTTGTTCTTCCCAGCTGTGTCTCTTGATGAAGCTTGATTTGAAGCTTCTCCAGCTTAGAGAAATTAGTGACAATTTTCATGGCCTTATTTCCCATGGGCCAGTTCAGTGTCCAGGGGACTAGAAACAACAACTGCACGCTTGCCGTTACAGATGTCGAGACACGCTCATTTTCCAAAGCCAGCCCCTGGAAAAAGGGACCCTTAGAGCCATGCCCAGTGCAGGTAATATCATTTAATTCTCCTCCTTTTCAGGAGGAACAAGAGCTGTCAGCAGGTTGCAGACAACTACACTCAGCTTCCTCTACCCAGTTTGACACATCCAGGGACTGTGCTGCTAATTCAAGAACACTGTGATCTGCTTTCTCCAGCACTTCTTCTCTGCTCCAGCTCCTCCTTCCCACCCCAGTTCCTCAGCCTTCTGTGTGGTTTGCTCCGTAGCTTATCAACTGGTTTTCCCATCCACTGACAGACAGCACATCCCAAGAAAAGAAAAAAAAAAAGAAAAACAATGACACGTGAATGCTGCTGCAGCCAGGGTTCCTCTGTCAGACGGGGAGCACGTCAGAGCTCTGCGTAGCCCAGCAGCATGACGACAAGCCCTTCTGTGTCCCTGGCGTGTGCTTCCCAGTTGTCCCAGAAACACAACACTTTTGTAAGAGATTGTTTATTAGCCCCTCCATCTGGAACAGAAGCCATTTGCTCTGGAGAAGCAGCCAGCAAGCTTCGTGCTCACTGTGCACGATGAGCACACGCAGAAGGCCACATCCTCTCCCAGTGATGCTCTGATATGCTTCTGGGGACAGCAGTTCAGTGGCATGGGTTTGTGCTTCTTCAGGCAAAACTTCTTGAATAATGACTAGTTATGACAGGCCTGGCTGAAATGATAGGTGGTTTGGTTTATTGAAAATAAACAATATAAACTGCACAGATATATTTACAGTGAGGAGCTGCTGCTTTATGTGGGTTCTGTTTCTCTTAGGTTTCCTTCTTAGTCTTTCATTCCTTCTTCCCTGGAGCCTTCTAATGCCCACAAACAGATCTGAGTTAGTTGTTTTCATGGTCTGTCTTGAGCCATGGTGCAGTCACTGGTCTCTATCTTTCCCACTATGTTCTTCTCATAGCTCATTGAAAGAGTCTGTTGCCTCCTGCGGTGCTGGTGAAATGCTGAACCATCCATCTCCTTCTTCCAGCCCATGCGGAGTGAGGTGTCTTCCCCTTCTCTGGGCGGGAGGTTCAGCGAAACCAAACATATCTTTGGATGGTATGTTCAGATGGTATGCAGTGTGGAATGAGTTTGAAGGGATGATTAGAATGGACCAGAGAGACCATTGGCCAGCTTCTGGGTGCTTGGTTTTTTGACCCACCTTTTTTTTTCTCGTCTAAAGTTGAGGATTTGGGTAGGGTTTATATGGCATACATACTCTAGCTGCTTGATGTTGACTGCACCTCATTCTGAAGACCACTGAGAAAAGTTCAATTTAAAACACAATGGTGATGTTTGGCTCCAAGTAAGAGCCTGCTCATTCTGATCTGAGGATCAGCCCGTTGATATTTTGCTCTAGCAGGGGGAGGTTTCCATAATGCTATCCAGCTGAGCCTGCTCATATCGAGATATTGGCATGTTGCTTTTTAGGCTATGAACTTCCAGGAATTTGTAGGTGGAAATCTGACTCGCTAGCATTGTCAGAGCCTGGTGATGGTGGTGGTGGTGAATACGGAGTATGCTGCTCAAGCTGTGCTCTGCTAGCGCAGGAACCTCAAGTTTAATAACAGCTTTGGAGTCAACCGGAGAGCAGCTATTGTTCTCAGGGCTTTTTCACGCATATATTACTTCAAGGTTTTCCCCTCCTTTCAGCTTAAGTACATGGGGATAGAGGAATGAGGGAAGCAAGCTGCCAGTGCCTAATGCGTATTTCTTGGAGCAAATGTGTTGGTTTATTTTGTTTTAAACAGCTTATTGCAAATGTGTAGCAGCTGTGGATTTTTTGATGACTTTTTTTTTTTTTTTTTTTAAAATGGGGGTTTTTTCTTTTTTTTTTTTTTTTTTTTTGGAAACATGGGGTCATCTTCCTATTATTTCATAGCACGCTTGCTATAGAAAAAAATTCTAATATTGAAGAATTTCAAAGTAGTTAGACTCAACTATGTTTTTCATTTCCTGATCTATTAAAGTCTTTTCAGTAAGCAGCATGATGAGAAGGAATCTGGGGTTTCCTCAGGGCTCCCTCTTGCCCTTCCCTTCTGAGACTGAAATTAAGGCAGCCAAATTAAGTTCCACGCATCAGATCCATAAATGGATTTAGGTATCCAAGTCCCAGCTCTAAATATAGTCTATCTCCAGAGACTTTCGATTTTCCCAGTGTCTTGTGCACCATACAACAAGGCTCTTAGTTACAGTTGAGTGCCCCCAGGATGTCTGATCTGGGCATCCCTATGCATCTTCTCCGAGGAACCTGGCCAGAGAGGAGCTTGGGGAGTTATGTAGCAGTGCTGTGAGTCAGGTTTATGCACTCTTCTCCCTAAGAGAAGACGACGAGATTGTTCCTCTTCGGACCGTAACACCCTAAGCGAGTCTACTGTTGATATAAGGTCAAGGAGAAAGCAGAATTCAAGAGATAATGTGAAGTAGGTAGGGCTCCAGCTCTTTGGAGGGTGGCTGGAAAAGAGGTTTTTCACTTGGTTTTACTGGAGGCGTTTGTCAAGTTTGAGGTATTATTGCTGCTTGTGATGGATGGCAGTGAGTATTAATCTTATAGTGCATAGTTTGCAAAGTGGTTGCTAGTGCCCTGTGAGGCTGAAGATGGACTGGCAATTCATTTATGAAAGTTATTTCAATTAGTCCTGCAAAAAATGGAGTATTGATTGCTTATCAATGCTGGGCAAACACTGTGATGGCTTATGGTAACTCCTGGGAGGAGGTCGCACGCTGACCGCCTAGTTCTCTATTCTCAACTGATGTCCCTTGTTGAGAGCTGAAATCCTCCAGCGGGGCTTGTTATTGCTGGGAGAGTTCCCTGTGTCTGTGTGTGCCGGTCTCCTCAAGGAGACCTGGATTTTAGCACAGCTCTGTTGCACGGTGGATGCAGACACCCCATAACAAAGGAGCAGACTCTGGGTATTTTAAAGGAGAAACAATAAGCCAATCTGGCACAGTGCTTTCATAAGCCTGGCAAGTCAACCCTGACAACGTAAATAGCGCTTGGGGGTGAAATGTTGCTTTTCAGCTTCAGAAATCTGCTGGCCAAGCTCTCTGCCAAAGCGTGGCATGAATGAGGTGCCCTATATTTTCTTGATCTCCTGTTCTGCCCCTCTTCTGCAAAAGGGAGATAACTGCTAGCTTTGCAGGGCCGGCCCATGTTCTGTGGACCTGGGAGCCTTGGTGGTCGGTGCGCTCTGCAGACAGAGCTGCCCTGGGCAGAGGAGATGTGGGAGCCCGACCTCGGCCACACTACACCTCTCAAACCTGTTTCAATAAGGAGATTGAATGGGAATTGAAGCCATGGCTGCTGCAATAGCAGCGAAGCCCTGGCAGAGCCCCGGACTCATCTCCAGATGCTTCCTGCAAGGATCCTCTGAGGACTTGTGCAAGATCTGCTGGGGGAGGAGGGGGAATGGGGCAGTTTGCTTCCCAGGGTTAATGTCAGCCTTCACAAACCCTCTGCCACCCCCAGCTCCGCTCTGCGCACCCAAGCTCTCAGCTCTGAAGTTTGGGAATGCTGGCCTCTAGCTTTTGACCTCCCACACAACTCTAATTCCAAGAAACAATGCCCTAAATCTGCTTGCAGTGACAGCTCACTGATTCCTACGGCATGGCTTGTTAAAAGATCTGAATCTACTAATAGGAATTGGCCTGATAAAAGTGACTTTTTTTACCTCCCCACTTAGCAGCTATATGCAGCCCGGGGAATCTAGAAATTAAATTGGCTTTTTTTCAAGCGTCTTCTATGCAACAGAAATGGGACCCCTGCAGTGCAGAGCAGTGTTTCCAATTATATTTTGGGGCATGTTGCTAATTTTTGGCAGACAGAGAGAAACAGGCCAGGCAAATGGCAGGTGGCAGGCTGTTTTCATATTTTACCAGGAGCATGGGGGAAGGGAGAGGGGAGAAGGAGCTGAGCTCTCTTCCAAGAAATGTGACCTCGTGCTAGTGTGAGGAGAACAGTTTTGGCACATGCCCGAGGATGGAGGGCTGGGCAGGGATGGCTGGGCCCGTTTACGTCCCCTCCCGCTGGGAACACGCATGCATGCAAGCAGGACTAAAATAAACATGCTCAGACAACGGCAGCCTCCAGGTCTGGAGTTGGGCACCTCTTGGTCGTGCGTAGCTCCACCAAGACTAATCAGCATCACGGGGCACACACGGGATGCCGGTGTCATCTATGGAGTCGTGCTCCACCTCTCTGCTGTTACGTATATCTCTCCTCTGCCTTCGCCACATAGTCAGAAAAAAAAAAATAAAAAAAAATTGGCTTTTGTTCATTCATTTATTCATAACACAGCTAATGGATTCAAGATGGCACTGTCTCCGGAGGGCCTGGATGATTTTTCAAAGCTATTACACAATCTGCATCTATGTGCATACATATGTGGAGTGAGGGTATTAATAACCAGAAGCTACTGCCCAGGATCTGCATGTATTTCAATGTGTCTTCCTCCCCTTAGGACAGTGGCATGGTGACATGAATTTTAGGAGTCAGAAATGTTGCTGTGCTTTCAAAGAGCAGTTGGAGGTGGTCTGTGTTCACATGGACCAGGAGCAGTGCCTGCCTCACCCCAGTGATACGCCAGCCCGTGGACTCTGGGGGGAAAAGCACCAAGACTTGGCACGGAGCTTTCAGGATGCTGAATTTATAAAATAAATACAAAAACACCCCCCAAATTATGAAAGCTATGAAAAAAGATTCTGAGCTATCCTACTCCGGGTCGATCCGAAGCTTTCCTCGGGCTGGGTTTACACTGCAGCTTGGGGGTATGAATTTTGTTACAATTGCTGGATTTTGCTATACGGCAGTTAATTCACTGAAGAAACCCCAAAGTCTCTCCTTCTGAAAAGACCAAAATGAGAGACTAGAGATAGGAAAAGGTTTTCCTGTAGAGAAAAAAACCTTGGTGAAGTGGGCATGATGTTGCCAAGCGTTTTGTTTTGGTGGAATTGCATGTTTAGTAGGGGACTGGACATACTGGAGGTTTATGTCAAGCCGTCTTTGCTGCTGTGCACTTACACCTATTGTCAGAGGTCTTCAGCTGAGGGAGAGTGGTGGAGACAAAGAGTATGAGGTCTGACTCTCTGTAGAGTGGTATGAGGTGAGTATGGCTAGCCTTGTCTTCCCGTTTCAGCAGGAAAACCACTTTGCAGCTCTTTTGTTGGTCGCTTATCATCTGTTCTTGGAAGTCTACAGGGACTCGCAAAGCGGTGATTTCCCGAGGGTGCATTCACCCATGCTCTGCCGTTGAGGCACATCCCCTCCTAGCCGGTGCTGGTTTACTCTTTCTGGCAGTGGAGGTACCCCAAATAAACAAGATTTCAACAGCTCAGCTCCACCCATCACTCTGCCTATTCTGACATTTTATCCTCAGCCTCCTTCTGCTGCTGCTGTTTTGCCGCAGGGACAAGCCCAGATATTTTTGGCACCAATGCTAATGTTCTTGAAATGTCTTTCACCTGATAGCAAGCCAGCTAGTTAGGGACTTACAAGATCCTCAGCGACCTTATTTCAGAAGCAAATTGTCAGGGTTTCAACCTGTTAATTTGTTTTCTTGTAACCTGCCTGAAGGGACTGGAAATTGGGGCCCTGGTCATCTTAAATCTTGGCAGCGTGCTTTCAGGAGGAGGTGCTGCCTGAGGATGGAGGGATATTAGTAATGGATTGTTCCACTGCTAATGGGAGTGTGGTTAATATATTGCAACCCTTATGTTAAACACTTTCTGATCACATGTCTGACATTAGATGACAAGCAATTTACTGTTAGACCTTCTGTACAGCGATGGGCTAAATCTAGCTCTTGGTTTCACTGGTGTAAGTTCAGAAATGCTCTATTGACTCCACATGAGGGATGCTGGAGGAGAAGGTTGGTTCGATGCTTTTTTTATCTGTCCCCTGTAATCCATTTGCTGTTGGTGTTGAGAAGCAGTGTTGGGTTACACGGCCCGTGCATGGTCCTCTGAAGGGAAGTCAGTCCCTTTTCATGCTAGCACCTATCCTTAAAGGGCTCAAAACCTTCTGAAAATCCATGACCCATGTGCTCTGGCTTTGGTCAGGCAGAGCTGGCATTTTATATCCACTCCATACTGTGGCAAATCATGCCTGCGACAGTGGCAAATCTTACTTTTCACGAGACTTCTCACCTGTGGCTGCAGTGCTGAATGAGAGGTGAATGCACCACACTCAAGACCGCTGATGCAGTGACTGTCCTTGGTGTCCTGGGCCGGCATCTAGTCCCTCCTTTTGCCCCTGGGCAGGGACAATTTTACATAATTAATTCCTGACACGTCTTTGTGGAGACTCCACAACCTTCCAAGGCACCTTCTCGCAGTGCATCGTTGCCCTTCCCACTAAAGATTTTTCCTGAATGTTTAGCCTGGATTTTCTTTGCTGTCATTATGCAAAGGCACAGAATGCTTAATGATTACATCTGAATTAACCCTACAGTGATGACATCTGATTTAGCCCCAAGACAAGGTGCCTTTCACCTGGAAACAGCAGTGTGCGATGGAAGGGGAAAAATGCCAAACAGTCTAGAAAAGGACTTCCAGACCTGTTGAGTCTGGTGTATGGAGCCCGGTGGCTCCTTAGGGATGGGGTGATTTAACATCCCCTCCCTTGAGGTGTTACACTGGAGTTCGGGGCAATCGTTGCTTGATGCCTTCAACCTGCCGGTGTCAGAATGGTCCTGGTTGCCTTCAGAGCTGTTCTTGTCTCCACCCTCCCCTCTGCAGTAACGGAGGGTTTAATGTTATCAGTCTGTATCAGGATATGTGGAGCACTGACGAGCCTGATCCATTGCCTGTAGTACTTACCAACCTACGAGATCCATTTGTGTTTAAGTCTTATCGCCAACCACGTATTTATTGTGCTCTGCTTCCAGAAATAGTAACCACTTATTTATAAAGTCAGTTTGATCCTGAGGCAAGGCTCACTGCCACGTGCCACTGAAGGCTTTTCCTTGTTTCACGTATCTGCGCGGCTGTTGTTGGGAGAGCAGTTCTGTCCTGGCAATGAGGCCTGTTGCACATCTGGACAGCATGGAGATTGCTGGACAAGATCAGGCTGCCAGTCTGTCCAGTCCCATTTCCTGTCTCTGACAGTCACCAGTGACTCTTTAAGACTATCCAAAATGAAAAGGAGAAGTTCTGCAAACACTTAATTAAATGCGAAGAGTGTTGTTAGCACTGTGAATGGCCAGAACAACTTCAAATGTGCCTTGGGCTGAGACACATCTTTGTTTCCCTGCTTCACTTTGACTTGCAAAGACATAGACCTAACACCTTCTTGTCTTCCACAAGCTGTCCCAGTATGATCTTTGCTCTTGAGGCCACTGGAATTCACTCGGGACCCTCAGGCACACTTAGATCTCCAAAAACATCTGAATTCGTTAGCTTGGCTGCCGAAAACCATGGTGCTGTGCGCAGTCTCTGCTTCCCAGCATCTTGCCCCCCCTCCCCCCTGCCCCCCCGCTTATTTCTGGAATGAACATACCCAAACAGCAACACGCTTACCCCAGTGCCTGTGACATGACCTGAAGCCTTGTGGCACGGTGGAGATTGTGTTACGTTTTCCTCAGGGATCTGCTTGTGACATCCGTATGATATGAAGGCAGAGTGCTTTGAAATTATTTTGGGAGAAGCAGTGTATACTCCCATTTCCTCTATCTCATGAAGATCTTCGTAGGGTAGGGTGTATAGTATCTCTTTCCCTGTCCCCATGACTTGCAAATCTTTAGCGATTTTGCAAAAGAAAATGGAAATTGGGTAACTCCCTACACACGGCCTTTTTTTTCTTTTTTTTTTCTTTTTTTTTTTTTTTTAAATGTGGTTAAAAATACAAAAGCTTTAGCTTTGCTGTCTGTAAATTGTGTGCCTATGTTTACATTGGCATTTGAACTAGAATCGGGTTGTCTTCATTATGAACTGAAATGAGATGGGGGGGTGTGAGGAGGGGAATATACCCCTGGAATGATAATAGCTAAGCACTTGCACACTAATAAATTTAGGTGTTAATGTCTTGTTTTTGTGCTGTTTGGTTGCCATAGAGATGGGCCGCATGAACTAATGGGTTTGTTGTGAGAAGTTCAATCCACATTTGCCAAATATTCTGTTTCTCTAGTTACCTCTCTGCTTTTTCCCATGCCATGGAGCAAATGGGTTTGGAACCAAAGCCCTTCCGCCCTCCGTGCGCTGAGAGCGAGGGGTCGCTGGGAGAGAGGATCCAGAAAACGGGGCTCGCTGCGGGTTCTGCAGAGCTATTAAAATAGATGCAGGAAACATCAGGGAGCAGCCCTGTTTACAGTGTAACCCTGCGAGGCTATTTTGGAAACTGGCATATGTATTTATAGCGTATATTCCACGAAAGGCTGCAAATCGATGTCAGTATGAACAGGAGAAGCAAGGGGGAGCGCTTACCTCGGGAAGCAGTGCAGGTGGAGACCGAGATTTCTCCTCCCGCTCGATAAAGACCTGCAGCATAGACCTCTCCTCCCTCTCCGCGGATCCACCAGGGAGAGAGCACGCTGGGGTAGATGTGCTGTATGAACTTGTTACCCCTCTGATTTGCACGGCTTGCTTCTTTTTTCTGCCTGTGGCTCATCCAGGGCTAAAACCAGACCTCCGTAACTTGGGTCCTACCCTGCTGGGATGCTTGTGGTGAGCTGATGTTTCTGAGTTGGATGTTTCCATGTGATGACATCTGAGGTTTAGCAGCACTCCATTCTGGGAGTGAATTTATCTAATACTAAAGCTTTTTGGATTTGCTTTTAAAGGCCCAAAGAGTTTGTTATTCTGCTCTATACATTGCAGGCCAAAGAATGCCAGGACGGTTGACTCCAAGATGTGTGCAAGGGGCATCTGGTTCCCCAGACCTTTACTTCTTCTGGAGGAGGCATAGGCACCCATTTCATTCCTGCACGGAATTTCCCTGGCTTGGCTTAGCTGACGTACAGAATGTCTCATTTTTCAGTCATGCTTGTGCACAGAACATTCACCACAAGCATTTTTCTTTTGATAGACCGAAAAATAAAATAAATAGGTGATTATTGTTTGGAACAACAACTTCCCTGTTCCTGTTTTGTGGAAGAAAAAAAAAAAAAAAGAAAAATCTCATCTCAGCTTTGTTTACCAAGTAGTAATTTTACTTTAAAGCCGGAGTCTGTCTCTGTCAAATCCTCCAGCTGCAAGCAGCCAAAAGAGGCCCTGCCTCATTCATCTCTGCTGCAAGGGCAACGGCGTTCCAGGGAGTTGCAGAGTGTTTCAGGAGAAGCACCGTGGCATGGGGAAGGCGATGGAAGAGGCGAAGGAACTGCTGCCGGGCAAGCGGCCTTTCAGGGAAGAGAAAACCAATGAGATGTTGTTTAAATGGGTCTCTAAAACCCATTTGAATGTCCTCCGATGCTAGCTGGGAGGTATCTGTCATTAAGGGGGAAATGAGCCCATCCAGCTATGAGCGGTCCTCCTCGGAATTTGGACTCAGCCTCAGATTTATGTATGAACCTAGAAGTTCCTGAAAATGCACCAGTGGTGTTTATTTTTGTCAGATCCTCCTCCTTCACAGTGCCAATGCGCACTTTCTCTCATTGAAAAAAGGGAGGGGGGGGGGAAGCAAAATCTAAAGCTCTGAACAAATTTTTATTTTTCAAAGCTAAATATTTGGCGGCTGCCAAGCACTAAGCTGAAAGGTTTGTTGCCAAAATATTCTTTTCCAAAACCTCCTTTTTTAAGTTGGTGCTTGTATTTAAAAAAAAAAAAAAAAAAAAAAAAGGGCATTTTTCCCCTGCATTTTTATGCAGAAAATTATCTGCGTAATTTCTTATGCTATGCTTATCACAGCATGTCTGGAAAGCTTTATCCAAAATGAAAACGTGTCTTGTTTTAAAAGCTATTTCCTTCTATTTGAAAATGTTGATGATTTTTGTCCATATTTGAGATGCATTTTTTGTGGCGGAGAAATTTTTCCATATCTCCTGGCAGAGACCAGTGGACCTTGGTAACAGAACAAGTGATTCGCTAATTGATGGCAGGGTGATGGGACAGAGTTTTGCCTGATCCTGCCCTTTGGCTGTTTTTGCAGCATTTCAGTTTGTTATTCAGCTCTGTGGCTGCCTGGGAGCCCTGTCTGCAGTCTCAGAGAAAGACCTTGTAGGATGCCCACACCAACCACAACACTTCTCCATGCCATGCCATGCTGGAGCGGCTGTTCGCCAACTTGAACAGCCCCATTGAATAATCGGTTCAGCATTAACAACGAACAGCCAGCCAGGAAGCAGGCACAATATTTAGTTTGGGGTAGAGGTGGGGAGTCTAATGATGGGTGTCTTCTGAGACAGCTGGGGACGATGCCAGCCCCAGGGGACCGGCTGCCTGGTGGCATGCCCGTGACCTGGAGGAGCAAGCAGACTCAAGGCCAGCACAAAGGGAATTGCACTCCCAGTTTGTGACAGTGCCCGTGTGGCATTGCGTGACTCAGCTGGTAAGACTTGCAAGGCAGAGGACTTGCAGAAGGACCTTGGGCTGAAAAACATCTGGGGGAAAATGCTGTACCAGTGCCCTGTGCCCTGCTCTGAGGATGCTGTGGGAAATTGGGACTTCAAGGTGGGTTGTGCTGGGCTCGGTCTGTGTTCCCTCCACGTGCTGGGCTGCAGGGCTAGCTCCCATGAGAGTTTTGCCCAGTTTTAGAGCAATAGCTCTAAAATCAGTGGCTTTCCCAGGATAAAAGGCTGACCAATTTTTGTTGAAGGTGAGAGTGGAGTGGACCAGATAAGAGGACAATTATGGATGCCAACCAACAGACTGCTGATCTCTGAGGTATGTACACGCAGCTTACTTTCACTTTCCCGGCTAATCTTACCAAAATGACAGACGAGCGATGGTACTGAGGATAGCACCAGGATCTTTTAAAATGGGATCTTTCAGACCACTGGTTAATTCATCGGTGGCCTGTTCGTGGTGGGCGTGCTTAACACTTGTACCAGGTGTCATGTGAAGCTTCTGGTACTGCCTCCTTCAGTTCAGAAACATGTCATGGCAGCACATTTCCTGGGACATGAGGGAATGTATTTTGGAGGCAGAGAGGGGAGGAAATGGGCAAATGACTGACTTGTCAGGAAACTTGGCTTGAGTTGTTTGGGCAAAGTGTAAGGCTGACTGGAAAACAACTGTCTGTGCACAAAGCAGAGACTCGCCTCTGCACTGGCAAGGTGAACTTGAAGAGTCCTTTCCTTAATTTTATAAAGAAATAGAAATGCGACAAGACATGACTGGTAGCCTAGGAGGAGAGACCTGAGGTACCTGATGGACTTATGAGAGCATCCTAAAACACAAGTTAGTCTCTCGAGGTCTCTGTTACACCGAGTACCAGCAAACCAAGAAGTGCCGCTCCTCCTAACACTGGTCCTGAAAGTGTAGGGCAAATCCTTGCTGTGGCTTTAGGAGAGCTTATGATGGGTAGGTTAGAAACAACCTACACTTTTAAAACACCTTTTATATAAATATATTAAAAAAAAATTATCTAAACAAAACTGCCCAGTCATCCTAAGACCTTAGCCAACATTTTGCAAGGCCTTTGACTTACTTTTGATGTTAGATGAACACCTAATAAACTTAATTAACGTTTAATTAGTGTAAGTAGGCTAAATGTGGTAGGTCAGCAGGCATAACATAAGCTAAAATACTGTTGGAAATAGTCAACTTGGAAAAAAAAAAAAAAAGGAAAAATTCCCTTCTTAAAAATAACTACCTTTAAGCGACTAGTTTAGACTAGCTGCTCTGTCCTTCAGTGGTGGGTTGTGGTTTTTTTTTTTTCCTTCTTTTCTTTCCCCAGGCAATACTGACCAGTAAAGAGCAAAGCATATTTCCTCACTCACATTGGTGAAACAAATCAGGTTTTGACCTTCACGTTTCTACAGCACTGTGCTCTGGAATTTCCCCCAAAACAGTTTTCTTAAGTCTTGGCATATGACACAGAGAGGTATGTCTCACTGTTTTCTGCTATTCTTTTCTTTCCCTTAAAGCGCTAGATGATGAATGCTGTGGTTAGACAGCCCAGCTGAGTTTATTAAAGATCTGATAATCATTTATTAAAGGGCTTAAGTGAAATTTGTCAGCAAATCATCAGCCTTGCTGGCCATCATTGTTTAGGATGTCCTTCACAGCTAAGGATGAGGTTTCCTTGACTTTGAAATGAAATTTGGACTTAGTTTGGGTATTTCAGCATGCAGATGACCATGTTGACCTATGGTGATCTCCCCTTTTTGTCCTAAAACTAACTGTGCTGCTTGCTGGGTGCTGGTAGGCAGCACAACTGAGCCGTTGAGGTCTGTTGGTGCATCCTTGGCCTGTTTGGCTGTTTCTATGTGAAGGTGTGCTTTTGCTGTCCAAGAAAGCTTATGGACAGCTAGACAGTGAAAGGAGGCTTCACCATGTGAAAGCTTGTTGTTCCAGTAGGTAGTAGTGTCTCTCATAGTAGGAAAGGTCTACATCAGTGAGTAACTGTGGCTCAACCCAACAGCCACCAAGAATATGATCCCAGTTAAGTGTGTTTTCCTTCAAGAACTTGCCGCGGCTCTTTAGTTCAGCTGGTGTGCTGCCGGGCACCACTGCTTGCTGTTGTGCCTCCCCTCTAGAGGCCACAAGCTACCTCTGTGTGGGACTTCTCTAGCTCATGAGCAGGAGATAGCTGGTACCCAGGAAGCAAGAAACCAGGGAGAGAGAGACTAGTTTCGTGGTATGGCCTGCAGGCTGCCGAGTTCAAGGTACCACTCTGAATCGGGTCCATCAGCTCTTTCCTGGATCAGGAATTCCACTCTGGCCATGAGACCAAGTGCTGGTAAGTCACAGTGTTTTGCAGTCAGCTCTAGCAAAGATTCCACTTGTTTCTTATTTTATCTGCCTTGATTTGATCATCGCTAAAAATAATCTGCAATGCAAGATACCGCAGTGCTGAATTCCCCAGCTGAGCAAGTGGAACATGTTGAGAGGGTTTCTTGGATCAAAGTCCTAGGAGAGGAGCCAAAAGCAAAAGTCAGGCTAAAGTTCAGGAGTATCCTTCAGATATAGAAAAGAACTGCACACGAAAAGCTGTTATTCTCATGAGACTTTATTAGGCGCTGGAAGAGGCAATGCAAGTTTGGGACTCTACTGCAGTTAAGTTGGAGGGAATGTGAAATGTCCTCCAGGATCATATAATGTCTGGGAAAATCAAGAGGAGTAGGAAGTATTTAGGGCAACGGTCTCAGACACAACAAATGAAATCCTCTGCCCCCGGAAGCCATGTGTCAGACACAGGCTAAAAATTCCAGTGGCCAAAGTCTGTTCTTGTAGCATGCTGAAGCTTTTGTTTTGAGTCATTATCACTAAGCATAGGCAACAACCAGGAGGCCTGCAAAAATACACGAGCAAGCTACTAAAGGGGAGAAATATGTGGTTTTGTGGGTTTTTTTGTTATTAAGGATAATTAGAGAAGTCTCAAATGGAGGGACATTTCAGTCTTCAGATGTATACAAGAAAGTGGATGGATGGTGGGTTATAAGCCCTTTTAAAGTGTTCTTAAACCCAAGCACAATAAACTCCTCGTCAACTGGAGCTACAGCCAGATGTATCCAGTCATACAGCTATTTCTTACTAATAATGATGGACGAATAATGGTGGGAAAGTGATGAGCTGATGTCTGGGATGCTGGAAGGGGCTGAAAGGAAAATTTAGCGTGGGAGATAGAGACACTAACGCACTGGCTTCTCCAGGAAGCCTCTTCTAGCAAGTGAAAACATAAGCCTTGGTGGACGTCAGGCTGTTCCAGATCAAGCAGCAACTGCTGAAGTCAAGCCCTTGGCCTGTAGGATATTGTGGGAGTCTTTCCTTGTGGGAGTATGTGTCTCGCTGAATCTTGCCATCAGGGCTCATTTGATTTGACTTCTGCAAGCATCAGTTGAAGAGGTATTTATGCTTATGTCTCCAAGTATCTGACGAGTGCACTCACATCAGTAATGTTCCACATGCTTCCCACTGGCCATGTCCCTTAAGAAATACCATTACTGCCCAGCATTTTTATCAGAGAGGGATTCTGCTTTGCTATCCTAATTTTGCTGCGCATGGGGGTGGATCTGCCACCCGCTGCTCTATGGGTGAGGCTGGTGATGCCAGCAAAAATCACTGTGAGTTAGGTACCATTTGCTGTGAATCAAGCCTGAAAAAACAGTCTTGCCTCTACCCTCTGGGTCAGGACTGTTGTGACTGCACGGTTCAGGTCTCCTAGAGTGTACTGCTATATTATAATTGTTTTTGCTGCTAAATGTTAGGTCTCTGAGTGCCTGGTAGGAACCACAGCCCGTTTGAGGACAGGCAATCACTTAATGGTGTAGGCAAAGAGCAAGAGATGGAAAATGACCTTCTCACATCTAGAAAGCTGGAGGCACTTTCAGTGGTCCAGACTTGGACACTCGCCTCCATTTCCTACCCAAGCATCACCCACTCTTTCCGTTTGGCCAAGGGAATATTTAAATTTTTTTTGTGTGTGAAATGGAGCAGTTTTGACAAGAGGGACTAATGCATCCCTCTTGGCAGTGTGCTTGGAACATGGCCAAGATGAGACATTTTCTGTGAACACAGACTGATGTTCATTTATCACTGCTTATTATTGTCACCTGCCTCAAAACCCAGACACGTGAGTGCTTTTTTTTTTTTTTTTTTTTAACGATCCTTGCAGACCCCTGATTTCTAAGTGGCTTCTGCCAATCCTTCTTTTCCCATCGTGAAATGTGGTTTCCTAACAGGGCTATCATCTGAAAATGGCCTCCCCAGCAGCACAGCAGGACACAAGGTCACTCGCTTCTTAACAATGAGCTCAAAGGAGAAGGCAAGCCTGGCGCCAGCCTTGCAAATCCGTCCTGAGACTTGGATTGCCTTTGAAACTAGTTGAAAATTCAAAGTGGGCAGCTAAATGCAGTGATATGGAAACTGCTGGAAGAACAGAATAAAATAACCAGAGAGTTTTTAATCTAGAAAACAGCACAATGTTTTGACTCTTTTAATTTGTCCTAAGTGCTTTTCTTTCAAGTGAAATCAATTTGATATATATCTCCAAAGGACTTCGCTTAGTCCCAGCACTTACAAACAAAGCTTGTGTTTCACATCCGTTTACTCCCTCCCAAAACATGTGGAAAAAGTAGCCTGCTCTCTTCTTGTCCTTTCATCCCGCTGCTCACCGCTGTCTTTAAAATCTTGATGAAAATCAAAAAGCAGTTTCTCCTTGGAGAGATGTCCCTGGAGTTCAGAGAGACTGGACTGAGGACAACCTAACTGAAGAAGGAACAGAAAATCAGCAATTTTTATTTCTGTGCGCCAACATGGACAAGCACAAGCACAGTTAGTGCTGGTGATGGCGATGCGAGGCTGGTGCTTTCTGGGAGCTTTGGAGCAGTTAGCAAGAGAAAATCATACTGCACGTCAATTGAAATCTCCACTGCCAGCCCTGGGGAGCCCACAGAGAGGTGTGAAATGAGGCATCCTACTTGTTCTCCTAGCTGGGCTGAACCTCGAGCTAGAAACATGTTTTCGGTCAGGCTAAGCAGATGCGAGTGAGGTTTTATAAGGTAGCAGATACCATGAGTGAAAAAGCTTCTTTTTTAAGATGTTTGTCTGGAACTGGTATGTTGCTGTAAGGAGCCTGCAGGGGATGCACAGCCTCCGCTTGCAGATGGCTGGGCGGTACCCAGGGGCCTTTTGAATGTCCCACATGCAGGTGAAGCATGAATATAAGCCTAGCCTGCACTTGTGCTTCACATTTTGAGCCGCTGTAGGTTCCAAACCTCCTCTTTACATCTTTAACTCACCTGGTTTTGGTCGTGGTAGCTGAGATGCTATGTGGCAGAGGACAGAGCACCTCTGGGGGGGTTGCGGCATGGCTTAGTTGAAAGGAGAAATAAAGGTTGGGTTGTTTTTCCTTTTCTGGATGGCAGCGTGAAGCGTCTCTGGTATGAACGCATCTCCTTGCACGTCTTGCTTTCTGCTGATTTGATCCTGGCTTTGCATAATGCCAAAAAGACACTTGTGTAGTATAACAGAGTTACTCAGATTTATAAAGTACCCGGTGCCCTGTGCAGAGTAGTTACTTTCCATATGTACCCCATACCTATTTTTTACGGTATCACTTAGAGGTTGGTAGTAGCCTTATACTCTTTTATGAGGCCATAGTCTGATTCCCATGTGGATAAACCAGGAAAGCAAAGGAAAACACAGTGCAACTGGTATTGTTGTTCTGAATTGAGGTTAAAATGAGTTGTTTTACAACTGAAGGGCACTTGGTATGAAGGGAAATGGTTGTTTCTACCCTGACCTTGGCAGATCTTAAAACTAAGAAACCTGCTCTGTTGTTAAAACCAGTTATCTGACTGAATAAACACTGCACTTTCTGAAATGGCTTAACTGGAAAGTGATGCTTTTCCCCGATAAACATTTTACAACCAAAAAAAAAGCAACTCCAAAGTGCAGCAGACTGTTATTTTGTTCTGCAGGTCATCCCAGAATGTGCCATTTTGGGACATCTTGAACGTCTTCAGGGGTTTGTCTTTAACTCTTCTTGAACCCCGGGGGTTCAGTGGCATTTGTCTTAGTGCCACTTCGCTGCTGCAAGGCTTTAATCCTCTTCACGGTCAGACAATGCTCCTGGGTTGTCACTGGAGCAATATCAGATCCTAAACCTAGGCAATCATTTAAACCCTCTTCATGAGGGAGAGCTGCTGAACACCAAGTCCAGAGCTGTTTTCAGCCAACTATTAAATCCAATAGCAAGCCAGTTCTTTGGAGGACAGGGACATCTGAAAACATCTCATGGAGCAGATAGACCACATGATCATGGCCAAAGGAGGCAAGATCCTGTCACAGGTCCCCAGGCTGAGACACCCAGGCTCTTCTCAGCGAGTAGGGACATTTGGAAGGGATGATCTTTGCCCTGGCACCCCCAAGCGATGCCTCGCGGGGAGGGTAGCTGTTGGGCTAAGGATGGAGCAGCCTCCAGCCCGAGCTGTGGCTTTAGCTGGGGAAGCAGCCAAAGGCAGATGTCCCCTTGCAGTGTGGCACAGCCCCTCATCTCCCCGGTCCGGTCCTCTCACTACACAAAGTGACACGTACATGGCCTGGGCAATGTCCTATGGCTTTTGTTAGCTGGACTCACTGTGCTGGAGCGTTCATGATCTGCCTGCTTACACAGTTACTTGAAAAAAGAAAAAGAAAAAGAAAAAGAAAAAAAAAAAAAAAAAGGAAGAACAAAAGAAAAAAAAGAAAAAAAGAAAGAACAAAAAAGAAAAAAAATTACAGGAGGTTGTAAAAAAAGTCCAGAAGTTAAACTATTGTTTGATTTTAAAATTGGCACATTTCCTTAAAGTATCCAAGAAACTAAAAGCAAAGCAAAAGACTTTAGGTCAAATTAAACATTTTGGGTCAAACAGAGACTTTGTTTTTTGAAATCTAGTTAAAGAATATGAACTTTCATTTTAGGATTAGCCTAAACCAATTTTTTGTAGGTTTGTTTTTCTTCCTGTTTATAGAAGTGAAGGGGAAAAGATCCTCTTTTTTGTTTGACTCTGTAGGTGTGTGTGCCGGGCTGCAGATTTCCAAGCTGGAGCTCAGCACTGCTCCAAATTCAGCAGGCTCAGCCTGGGGTGGGGGGTGAAAGCTCTGAGCTGTGTTTGACCTGGGACATATGTGGGGTGTTGGGGATCCGTGCGTAGGCGTGTCCGAGCAGTTTTGCAGGCAGAGAGGAGGCTCTGGGTGCCTTTGCTGGTCTCCTCATTGCAGGCTGCACCCCAGACCTCGTCTGACTTATCCTTGTGTCCAGGTTTCACACTGACCACTGCACTAAGCATTGGTTTTTTGCCAGCTGCATTGGGTTTTCTACTGTCCTCTCCATGGTCTCCAAGGGCAAGGGCAAGCAAAGGGCTTCGGCTTTCAGTACCCAGTTCTGCTGGGTTTTGCCAACCCTTGGCTTCCACGGACCTCATCTGCCTTTGAAACCCTTCGTTCCACCCTCCCTGCAGACAGACTAACCTGTCTGTCCCCTCTGTGCACACCCCCTCCTTCAGGGCCCACCTTGAGTATTGTTTTCATTAGTTTCCTGCCCTGGGTGCCGCCTGTACGATCGCCGTCTGCCCTTCTCTAGGATCACATTGCTTTCAGGTAATATGAGGGTGCTGCCTCTTGCGGGAGCTGCTCCCTGTTAAAATTCCCCCTTCAATATAGCGACACTAAAGAAAGGCACAAGGCTCTGACAACTGTTGCCTGAATTACCAAGCACTTGCTGACTCTGGATCATCCTACCGCTCCTTTAAACACAGCCTTTAAACTGAGTCTATGCAGTTTTGTGGGCTGCAGCATGTTACTTGTCTGGAGACTTAGAGACATGGCATGGGGTTTGGTTTGGGGTTTTGGGGTGTTTTTTTTTTAAAAAAATCTCCCTTCTCACATGGAGGAAAGGTGAATCCACAGGGATTCACAGCTGGAGGAAAAGATGGAATCGACAGGGATTCATCCCATGCCTGCTGCGGGCATGCCCAGCCCAGTGAGGGATGCAGCCATGGGGCTGGCAGGACCTCTTGCCCCCCGATCCAGGACCTCAGCTCCTGCTGTCTGCACTGGAGTGAGCCTGGCATTCATTTTGGAGAAAGAAGGAGCTCTGACCAAAGGACGGTGAACACAGGGCAGCTGTTCCCCATGGCCACGGGGGGGAAGGTTGCATCCAGGAGGGGTGCAGGGCTCTGGGCTGGGGTCATGCTGGCCCCTTCGTCCCCTCTTCATCAAGGGTGGGTGCTGAGGGCTGCCGGCAGGGACGGTGGTGGCAGATGTCATTCCAGAATACCTCCAGCTGTGGTCCAGCACGTTTGCTGGATGAGTTGGGCAGCAGTCAGGATCTTTTCAGAAAGATAACGCAGGTGGTCCTGAGGGCTGGTGTACCCTGGAATGAGCTGTGCCCTCCCAAGCCCCTCTGAAACCCACCTGATGTGGGGCAGAGCCAGCGGGAGACAGCAAGGCAGGGCTCGGTGCTGCGGAAATCTCAGCACTTTATTCCCGCTCAGAAATGCTGGTTTTCAACAAGCCAAAGCCAGAATAGGAGCGGTATTGAGAAAAAGAAAATGGAAACACAAATTAAAAAAAAAAAAGAAAAAAAAAATTAGTCTGCTGTTTGAAAAAATTCAAAGCTGCTTTGAGTGCTCTGGTGTGAAGACGGCTTCCCCTCCTCCCCAAATGAAAACTCTAAACTGTGCTTGCTGTATTTCAGTTTTGCTCCATTTTTACCCTAAAAAGTGTGTTAATAAGCATTTCTTTGTAGCTAGCAAGCTGCTTCCAGATGTGTTTATCCTGAATGTGCTTATCGGTTCCTGTGTGCCACTTAGTCATAATGAGCTCGAGAGGGAGCTTGCTATGCACCCAGTTCAGAGGATATTACTGTGGGAAACACTGGTCTCAGATACTGCTTGCTGCTGCAGGATGGGCTCGAGACAAAGTGCTGTCCAAACATCCAGGAAACATCCATTCCTGCCCTAGGGCTTGCCCTCGTCCCTGAAATATGCACCCCATAAATACAACCAAATCAATTCGGGTGCTTCATCTGTGCAGTGCGGCAAGAGCTGCTGTGGGGACGTCGAGGGTTTGAATGTCTTCAATGTTTTGCATTTAAGGTCTCAGCATTAAAGTGCATAAATAGAGGGATTTGCATTTAATAATTTATTATTCAGTCCAAGAAATACACTAATACCTTTATCAGAATTACGTGTGTCGTTCAAAACACAAAAGCACAAATCACTGAGGAACAGGCAGACGCTAATGGCTGCTGTTCTCCCTACCTCCTGAATGGCAGCCAATAATCTGTGAGAGAAACACGATTTTCTCCTAAACAAATGTTTCACTTTTGTGTGTGTGTCAATATATACAATTTATTTATTTATTTTGATTTATTTTTTTTTTTTTTTAAGCAGGCCAAAGAAAGGAAAAGCTTAACTGCCTGAGGTGTGGTGAAGCATTTTGCTTGGTCCCCTGGCATTGCTAAGTGCCAGCTGTGTTTGCCCCCTGCCTCCCAGGAATGGGAGGATAAGAGCAGTAAGCGTGAGGGTTTGGGTTTGGCAAGCCTGGACTGGAGGAGGAATTTCATCTTAGCTGTTCCAGGTCATGGGACCTCTGGTCCTGGTGGACGTCTGGTGGCAAGGCACTGAAATAAGGGTGCTCAGTGAGATAAACCAACCTCAGCCCAAGAGATCACACTTGAATGTTCCTCTAGCATGTAAAGAAGTGGTGGAGAAGCTTCTATGTGAGCAGCAGATGATGGGTTTGGGTGCCACCTAAAGAACTTCAACCTAATGCTTGCTTCAGTAAAACATTTTGGGGACCTTCTCATGGATCTTGCACAAAAGCAGGTCCAGCTGCTGCAGCTAGGCTCAGAGGAATCCAGTCAACTCATGGCTCACACTGTGCTGTGAAGGACCCCTGAGATCAGGCACCAGGGCTAGGCACAGACCTGCGTGATGAGACCCCTCTAGCCAGAGCCCCAGTGTGTCCCAGCAATGTTTCCAGCAGGAATCTGGCCAGCAGCATTCACCCTAAAGCACATGGGGCAGAAGCAGGGAAAAAAAAAACCCCACTTGGGAGTGCTCACGCATTTGCCAGTTGTTGCTGTAGCCAAAATATATTCTGGAAAGTATGGCGCACACCCGTAATTCATTTAACACAGCCCCGCGCTAAGACGAAAACAGGAACTGCCCTTCTGAAACCCACTAATGGACCTTCTCCTCCAGTCTCCTGTTGCTGATAAAGCCCAACTTCATAAGCCACGGGGGAAGTCATAAAACTGGTGTCATGATCCCAGTGCTTGAGCCAAAGGCAGTTGAAAGTCAATGGAGAGGCTCTCATTGACTCGAATGTGCTGTGGAGTTGGAGCTCATGCCGTTAAACTTCTATGGGGAAAGATGAGGAGAGGGAAACTGTGTGGGAGTAGCACTGCAAGTCCTCACTAAAACTGTTTGTTCCCTTGTTTTTAATCTCCAGCATCACTGGACACGGTCCCTCTGGAGGTGCTGCCAGACCATTGAGTGCCTTCGTCCCTGCACACCAGGCACCCTCTTCCTGGAGCAAAGTGGGGAATTTTGGGTTTATTCCATTTTTTACCCATGCCAAAGTCTATTTAATATCAGATTTGCTGTGTTTTTTTGGTTTTGGTCCCACAAATGCCTCCAGGGCAGGCCAGTACATCTCCCAAGCTACCACTTTGTTGTGCATTTGGAGCTTGCAAAATCCAAGGAGACCTCCATCGTTCAGTTTGAACATCACTTCCCAGTTAAGACTCAAATGGCGGGAGTGTTAGAGAATATTATTGATAAACAATAGATGTCTGGTGGAGACGCTGATTATTTTCCTGGTACAAAAGGCTGCTGCATCCTATGTGATAATTCCCCTTTCTTTTCCTCCTTGTTGGCTTTGTGTTTTTGTGATTTATTTGTGGGCTGGCAAGCGTCCACAGCCCTGCAGGAAATGGATGTCTGCTATTGTGTTTGGGGGGGCTATATAAACGTGTAATTTTCCCACTACATTAATTATAGACGTTTCTCCCTCGCTGGAGCAGCTCCATGTTTTCTCTGCCCTTTCGGTTTGGAGACAGAGCATTCTCCATACGCCCCCAGCCCAAGCCATGGGTATTTATGGGGAACCCTGACTCCAACATCCTCAGCTGCGGAAAGTTAAAGAGCGGGTCGTTCCCGTTTTTGTCAGCTTGGCCTCGTCACAAGCACTGCAGAGGGGAACCTCACCGGCTTTTCTACCTGATGATAATAGCTCCAGAATAGCAGCACAGCCAGTTTTTCTCTGGCTATTCCTCCTGCTGACACTTTCTCCAATAATAAAAGTGGTTTGCCCTAAGAAAACAACCATCTTATTATGGAAAAGCAATTGCGGACCAATTTACTTTGGAAGAGCTATGCTACTTAATTCCTGACTCCTGGAGACAGACCCAGCTGAACTTGGAGCCAAGAAATGAAACCCCAGGCAAAATTCAGGGTGGTTGTATCAGGTTTTGTTCAAGAAAAGGCTGGAGGGAGAGGTGACACTAAAATACACCGTCCCAGCTCTGTGTTTGTTTGGGTCTACTTCATTGACCAGGTCTGGTCATATGGCCTTCAACCTGAATGGAGTGGAAAACTGTTCCTTTTTGTTTCTCTCTTATAAAAATGCGGCTAAACCAAGGAACTCCTCAGTGGAAAATCAGCACATGCAAAATGCCCTGCTCTGAGGAAGGCATTTTAAAAAGGGATTTTGTCAAAATACCTCTTTGGCTGAAGTGCAGGGTTTGTCCCCTACAAGGCCACCACAGTGCTTGGTTGGCCTCATAGCTTGTGCCTCCCATCCCACTGGACCCCTCCCGAGGTTCCCATGTGGGACGCTGTCTCTCGCGATGCACCGGGCTTTGCTTTTGGGACAGCAGTGGTGCTGCATGGCAGGTGAGTCCCCGCAGGTCTAAATGGGAAGTGGTCTGGCGAGGGAGCCCAGGCACAGAGCGATATGGAGACACCACACAACAGCTTCGCAGGTCCTGCCTTGCAGCCTGTCAGACTCCAAAACCTGAATTTTAGGGCTGGGTTTTTTGGGGTTTTGGGGGGTTTTGGGGTTTTTCGGGTTTTTTCCTTGGTGGCTGAACTGGCACGTGGTTGCTGTTCGCTTCCTGCAATGCCCCTTTTATGGGCTGAGCTGTGATCTGTGTTTGCCGGGTGCTGTGGAGAAGATTTGCTGTAGCTGGTCATTGTTTCAAGGGTTTATTGATCTCCTGCAGCACATGAAATCCTCTCACGGTACTTACATGCTGGAGCTGTGCATGGAGATGTTTAGGAAGCCCCTGACATGGTGAGTTTTGGGCCATGGTGTCTCTTGCTTGCTTCTGACCCAGGAAGTGTTAACGTCTCCTGAAGAAAAGTCATCTTAGAAATAAAAATGCATGTGATGCAGATCGGGACAAGGAGAAGCAAACGTCTGCTCTCATTTTAGAGGGCATGCTTGCCAATGAGAAGGCTTGACAATGGATCACGTACATTCTTTCTTGAGCGGTTAACTCCTGGAAATAAGAAACCTGGCCAAATTTGTACCAGAAGGTGCTGCATCTCTGAGTGGACCTTGCTTTAAGAGACCATCTCTGCTGAGTGTCCCAGGGACCTCTGCAGATACCGCTGTCATTGGAAGGGTGAGATCATTTCCAGCAGGCTGGATGTACCAGAGTGTCCTTTGGCTTGTAACGTGGGTTCCTCGTAGACTCCCAATGAAACGCAAGTCCTGCTGTGATTTTTCTCAGTTTTTGCCTGCCAGAAGTGGGCATGTTCATCACGCAGGGTATGTTGGCAAGTGCAGAGCAGGTTGGATTTATTACGAGCGCACAGGCTGTGCTGCCTGTGACCATCCCTGGATTTCCCACAGAGGCTTTGTAGAGCTGTTTCTGCAAGCCAGAGACTAAGAGCCAAAAGGAAGAGAGTGGGGGAGGCCAAAGCAGTAGGAGATGGCTCTGACTTACAATTGCTCTCCTCCTTCAACACCCACGCTGCACAGATCCCCAGGAGGGCAGTGAAAATGTGCTTCCTGCCTCTTCTGCTGCTGGCGCATGGAGCCACGCTGGAGGGGACACAGCGAGCTGTGCTGGAGAAGAAGCCAGGCAGAGCTTATCTGCTTTCTGGTAGCCAGCAGTGGGATGAGGGAGCCATGGTGGCTTGGGCGATGCCCCACAGGTAAGCCGGTGCTGGTTGTGGGTAGGCACAACTCATTGCTCTGTGAGAAATCCTGGACGAAGGCTGAGCCGTTGTCTGTCCCTCACCATGGGACTGAGAAGGGAGAGGGCTGTGCCTGCCACATCCAGCCATGGGAGTGGAGGGACACATGCCGTAAGATCAGGGAGGTCTGTGAGGACAAGGCACAAACCCGAGCCAGCTTGGTGGCATGAGGTCAGGAGGAAGGTGTGGATTTGTGATGGTGGGACATCCCGGGATGCAGCTTTCTGGGGGTGAGCTGTGTCCACCTCCTGGCTGGAGGCATTACCTGGGCATGCTGGTGCCCCGGCCCTGCTGGGATGCGTCTCCTTGGTCTCTTTGGGGCTGGGAGTGTGCTGCCAACAGAGTTTCTTCCACGGGTCCCAGCTAAAGCATGTCAGGTAAATCTGGCCAGATCCACATCAAAATTAAGCAGCTTATTGTGTTTACTGTGCCTCATGCCTGTGAATCTTGAGCACTTTTCATGACCTCTCTTGCATTCGACTCTCAGAGCACAACTGCCACACAGTCCACGTGTTGGCCAAATGCTTTATCAGTCTGCGTTGGTGAAGCCTTGTGGGCTTGTGCAGGGTGGTTATTGCATTCCTGTGGCTGATGTCAGCAGGTTGAGGCTGGGACAATGCCGTCAAAAGCTGTGTTTCCTTGAGAAAACACCCCCTGATTGTGAGCATTGCTTAGGTGAATCTGCACGTGCAGCATCCAGAAGGTTGCCGTTACATGTACACGTGGCCTGGCCTCACTGAGTGATGGAAATCCTGCTGGGGAGGGAAGGGTGCCCTCATGAAATCTTTTATTATCTTCAGTTCATCTCTTTTGAGAAAGACACCAGGAAGGAAAGAGCTCAGAAGGGGATGCTGCAGAGACCAGCAGCAGAGGAGCCAGGGCTGTCTAACACAAGTCAGCCTAAGAAATTCCCCCCACATCCAGGAAGAAGGCATTGCTCATGTGTGCACCGGCCGCTGATGAGCTGGGACACTGAAGGACCTTCAGCAACTGAGCGTTGTCCATGATACTTCTGCTGCTCTGCCCCGTGGGGTGCCAGGTGTACCCCGTGCTGAGAATTGCCTGTCACCAGGTGTTTGCATGGGCTGCCGGAGGGGGTCACTGGAGCAGGGATGAAGGGTTGGGAGTCAAGCTGAAGTCTCTTTAGCGGCTCTCATTTCCACCCATCAGGCCTCTCAGCACCACCGCTGGTCCCCCTTTCCAATAACACCGGTGAGGTTTGGGTGAGGAGAGCAGGCTGGGCTGTTGCCTGCTTGTCCACTCTTCCTGAGATCCTGTCGCTCAACCTCCTTTTCCTTTCGAGCAGCCGAAAGGTAGGAGCGCAGGAGGCAAATTGCGGCTCTTGCAGCAAGCACTTCACGACATGCCCTGCACATCCAAACACAATGCAATTTTGCATCTGAGTACCACAAGCTAAACAGCAGGTGAGACTGGGTTAACAGCCTGGGCATGGCAGTTTCTAAAGCAACGCCTGGGGAGCTCTAAACACAAACACCATTAGCAATAACAGGATCTGTGCACTTAACTCCCTGCCCTGCTCTAAAAGCTCCAGCTCCTAGCAGCACGCATCCTCCACTTTATTCACTTGGTCCGGCTCAGTGCTCAGCAGCCGTGCCCAGCCCGAGAACCTGGACCACCTGCCGTTACACGGGCATTTAGTTTAAATCTCATCCATGCCCTTTTCCATTTTGCCAGTTTTGGAGAATATTCACCGTTAAAGCCCTTCCTTTCACACATCGCAAAGGTATGGATTTACTCATGCACTGTAAGTGCCACGAATTTACTTCCCTTGTCAGGAACGAGGAGGTGCTGCTGCGATGCTGATACAGCTATCAGCGTGTGCTCTTCGGCAGCTGTAAGGTAAAGAAACACTATCCCTCTGAACACTGGGCACTGCAGGGGGAAGGATGCAGGGCAGGGGTAAACATGGGCCGGACCTGAGATAAAATACAGGAGGACAAGTGTGCTCTGCTTCCAGAGACCCCAGGGGGCTGCAGAAAGGTGCTGAGCCGAAATTGTAATGGGACAGCGCAGACGGTGGAGGGAGTCAAAGAAACATCCATTATTTATATACCCTCCGCAGTGAGCTCACGGCGAGTTGGGATTGGCCAGGAACTGGGTCAGGATGAAGCGGGATGAAGCAAACCAAACCTGAAGTCCTTGAGTGAGGCCTCCCGCCGAGCCCGTGCCGATGCTCTTCGACTCTTCCCTGCGCAGCACCCTCCAGCCAGGTTCTCGGCAGCCGCAGCGCTGTGCCGGGGCCAGCCCCTGCCACCTGGATACGCCCGCAACCCCGACTTGGTGAGTACGTATGGGAAGAGCCATATCTATTGCACAGTCACACGCTCTGGGCACTTACCAGTTTAATAGACCCACATAAATGTTTTCGTCTTGCCTAGTTTTGGGTAACAGAATGGGTTGTGGCATTGATTGTGCCAGGCCAGTGTATTTAGCAAAGGCAGAGGCAGAGACGCAGCTGATGGAGGGGAGAAGTGTTCCCTCACCATGAGCCAAAGAGGAGACAATGTTGATGCGTCCACCATGGGTGGGAGACGCAATGAGTCCAGAAAGCCCCCACTTCTTGCCGGTATTCACTCCCTTGCATACCTAGCAAGGAAGGTGGATTCATTCACGTGTTTGGCAAGGTCTGGTGCTCAGGTGTGCAGAGAGAAGGGGGGCAGTTTTGCATGATGATTTGGCCTGTAAGCCCGCAGAGACAGGCTGTGGAATTGGCGTGGCATTGGCAAGCTGTCCAACACGGTATTTTCTCAGGGAAAGCAATGCCCTTCAACCACAAGGACTAAAGGGTCTGAGGTCCATCAGGACTGTTCTACTGGGTCTTAGCAAGGGCTAGCCATCCCTAGGGTTCAGCTTCAGGCTTCATCAGTGCAGGTGACATGGCCCAGTCACTCAAACCTTGCGCTGCCACATGACAAGTTACACTTGCAGAAAGAGCAGCCACATCCGCGCTTGCAAGAGCGTGAGCTTGGTGGATGCATCCCTGCTAGGCACCGTGAGCTGCCTGGAGTGTCTGCAGCAGCCCAAAGTTTGGGCTATAGAGTAAGGTTTTAAGCCAAGTGACATCATCATCAATGCTATTTCAACTTGCCTCAGAATTATTTATTGGTTTCAGCATACAGAGTCCTCTGGTCCCTGGACAGCCAATTTGTTCACAGAGCTCACAAGGTACCTTAACCTCTTTTTTTCTATACAGATGCCGAAATCTGGCCGTTTCAAAATCCTGCTTTGAAAGGTACTGGGAAACCTCCAAATATTACAGAGTCAATGGGGAGCACCTATGAAATTCAAGAGTGGCAGGGAACTGAGGCAGAGCGCACGGTGTTGGGGAAGTGCTGGCACTGCTGCAAATCACTGCAGGTAATCCCACAAATGCACACCGCAGGATTTCTTGGTTTCATCCAAGGCTGCTGGTATCAGACACGAAATAGGGAAAATATTGCACTGGATGGACCTAGGTTCCCTTCGGGTCTGGCAATCTGTTTTTTTCTTAAGGGGGGGAAAAAAATGAGCACTCACACACACTGCTACAACAATGTGAAGTATTTTCCTCTTCAAGAGCCTTTCCTCGCTATCCAACGCCTTCCTTTAAAAGAGTGGTGCAGGAGTCAAGCAGAGCTGTGCATCATCCAGAAAGCATGCAGCACTCAACCGCGACGCTCAGGGATTCCTAGAAGCCGGCGCTGCACGAGGAGAGCTAAAACGGGGGGGGACACACACACTCTGCGGCAAGCGTGCAGCTGATCCTCCCATCCGGGGAAGCGGGGCTTGGAAACAACGCTGGGGGTTTGCAATCTGGCAAGGCGTGCCTTCCACTTGGAGCAAGAAATGTCAAGGAGAATTAGTGAGATGACTGGAGACTTAGACCGCAATGGGAAGCAACTGCTGTTCATAAGCAGGCTGTGACTGCTCAGCCTTGCTAATCAGATTTCAGAAGATGCTCGGCTGGCTCATGCTGGAGGGTGCTCGTTGCATGTTTTACTAACAGTGCTGTGCTGGGAGGGGCTCTATTTCATGGAGAAAGGAGAAGGCTCCTCTGGAGGGAGTCGGATTTAATGCCCGGAGACCTGTTTTTGTCAGCGGAGGGGGAAAAGGCCATTTGGGAAGCTGCGTATCTCGGGCATAGCTCTGCTACCCGCTCGGTAGGTCACTTCAAGCAAGCAAGGCAGGACCAGACGCTCCTCTGAGCACCAGCTGTGAGCACTGGGGTTACCAAAACCCGGCTTTCCCAAACAGATCTGCTGGTAGGGGGTGACCCGACAACCTGCCCAAATTCCCGGGCAGCTGGAACCCGCCCTGATGCCGCAGCCACGGTGGTTTGGCCACGCTGGACCTCGGCACATCGGTGGCAGGAGGAAAAGCAACCGCATCCAGCCGCAGCTTCATCGGTGCTCAGCCGGTCCAGCCCGCTTCAGCCCCCACCCCTGCAGCACACTTTTGGGTCGAGGCACTAGAGAACGTGGATCAATATTTGACCCAAGGGAAATGGGGATCCTTTGTGCTAGATCAAGGTTTTAGTTAGGAAAGGATACTGAAAAAAATTAGTCAAAAATTGTGTGATTTTGCATGATTTGCTTGATACCAATTCCTGCGAAGAATAAAAGTTTACTTCCATTTCCCAGCGCTCTATTAAAGCAGCTTCCGTTAGCGCTGCCTGTGCTCTCGACTGTGCTGTATATGGCATTTCTATTTTTAGAACCCAGGGTTGCCATGACAACCCAGTGTATTTTTTGTTAAATATAGCAGCTGTTGCAGGGAACTCTTGTCCTTCTGGATGTAAAGGCTGTGTTTTTGCCCTGTGACAGAGCTCAGGGTATTAAATGCAGATGAGAAAGGATGATTAAATAAATGGAAGCCCAGAAGAAACC
Organism: Aramus guarauna; assembly: GCA_013400195.1. NCBI lineage: Eukaryota > Metazoa > Chordata > Aves > Gruiformes > Aramidae > Aramus > Aramus guarauna. The sequence continues at coordinate 182,492 of VXBL01009961.1, forward strand.
ATGGATCTGTAATTACCGAGAGGGGTTTTGAACGAAGCCGTGCACGCCTGCTGCTTCCGAAGCAGCCCTTCTACATTAGAAATGCTGCGGGGACGGGGACGTGGGGCTTCGCGCTGGGGCTGTGGGCTCCATGAGACCACCCGTCCTCTCTGTCTCGCCAGCGGGGACGCTCGCGTTTTGCCCGTTCTGGTCTCTGCCCCTTCCAGGACACAGGCTGGTCCTGGCTGTGCTCTCCAGGACTTGTTCCACCTGGGAGGAGATGTGGAGATGCCAAACAGGTCTTGCCATCAGAGAATCCCTGTGGGAAGGAAGGAGCCTGTTTTGGGAAAAGCATGTTTTACCTCCTTAAGGAGTCTGAAGAAGAGGGTCATGTTGCAGGGTGAGGGTCTGGAGCTGCATCTCCTCTCGGGTGGTGGAGGCCTCACCTGAAGAAGTGCCAGTGCACAGGCGCAGGTCCCATCTCGGGGCTTGCCCAGGCGTGCAGCGTGAGAGCGCTGCAGAACCGTGCTGCACCCCAAAGCAGCAACGTGCCCGAGCTTTGGTGTTCAATAGCAAACAAACTGATTCTGTTTCTTTTTTTTGATTTGTTTGTCTGTTAGCTCCAGAGGGAAGCGGCAGTGTTTCGCTTTTGCCTTGTCACTTCTTTACTGCATCCCTGTACGGTGCAAATGCCCTCAAAGGGCTGTTTGTCATCTCCCGGGAGGAGGGAGAAGAGGCAGTTCTCATCCTGCCAGGTTCGTTTTGTGGTTGGTGCTTTACCTTCCCGTTTCGGTGGGAGCTTCCAACCCCAGCGAGCTCCGAGGGGCACTTGTGAGTCTCTGCTTTGCATTCCCATTTCAGTTTGCGTTGCGCCCAGGCAGTGGCAGCAATAGCTCTGTGCACAGCCTGGGGAGCACTACCGCTGGGGCCAAGGGCAATATGTCAGCTGGGAGATGGAGATTTATTTTTTTTTTTTTTTAATTAGCTGGTCTTTGCCTCGTTAAATGAAAAAGGAACCCTAGTGAACAGTAGATACACAGCAGGGCTTATCATCTTTGAAAAGTTTCTTTAAAAAGCAGATACAGCAACAAACAAATAAAGAACCAGAGTTAAACCAGCTTGATTTTAAAATATCGGTGGAGGTCAGTGTGACCAAGACTTTGAACAGGAATAACATATCTCCGTGATTCTTATCTGTTCCCTGAGCTATCGTGAGCAGCATCTATTGCTGGGGATGTTATTGCTTTTCTGAATTTAATAGCATAAACATTGCTTATGCAAGCAGAACGCTGCAGGAGAAAGGATCTCCTCTCGCACACTGGGGAGCTGCCTCTGCGGACACCGGGGGCTTGAGTTCTCCTTGCTGCTGCTCCCCGGGCACTTCACCCCGCGTGTGGCCCAGCTCTTTAACCGTCTGGGCAAAGGGGATTGTGAGGGATGGGGAATTTTGCAGAATCAGGGATATTGGAGGCAGTAGATGCCGGCTATGCTGCCTGCTGGAGTCCGTCCTCATCCCTCTGCAGAGCTGGAGCTTGTTTCCACACGCGCTAGAGCATCTTCTTCTAGCTGAGGGCATAAATACAGGGGTCATCCCTGAGGAAGTGCTGCCTGTAATGAAGGAAGGAAAGGCTGCCGCATCAAATCTGAAGACTTCCTTGCATCCTTCAGGGAATATGTTGTCAGACATTTCTGGCCCAGAAAATGTAGCTTGCAGCTGGGAGGGAGGTTTGGAGCAATCATTTGAGATGCCGCTTTGGTTTTAACCCAGCACGAGGTAAAGGGAAGACTGTGGAGCGGGCACGGTTACAAAAAGAGGTGATTGCACATGCGCCGAAAGCGTGGCCTCTGTGTCTTCAGGCTCCCCCAGCTGCCATGCTCACCTTGCACCTTTGCTTCCCATTGCAGTCTGTCTCCGCTCATCTCACTAATTCTCCTTGAAGTTTCTTGCTCTGAGGGGAAGGCGCGTGTTGCTCACCTGGCTCTGCCTTAGCAGCCATGACTGGCAGGACCTGGTACGTTGGATGTTGCCTCTCCCCACTCTGGCTCTGCCCACTTCCATCCCGGATCGCGCACATCTTTATGTGTGGTGTCAACCCCCCAGTAACACCGGGCATCTTTGGTGAACCCCAGTCCCAAGCGGTTGGACCTCAGGGACTTAAAAAAAAAGTCACGTCCCACAGGGTGCCCTTTGGAGTGGCCTTGCCTGACAGCCAGGCCAAAGACCACCCCAAGGGCTGAGGACAAAGGTGCTTTGTGGCCTTTCAGCGTGCTTCCCCAAGGTCAGTGCCCCAGGACTTCCCATAAAAGTGCATCTTCCCGTTTCATGGGCTTCTTTAGGGCGTGCTCCTGGCTTGTGACTAGTCCCTGGTCTAGTGGGGATGATGTCTTCCATTCCTCGTGTGAAGCGCTGGTGCCGCTGAGATACGAGAGCTGCTAACGGGGTGCAGGACAAGCCCAGGGATGTGGAAAGAGCGGACATGTGTGGTACAGGGGAGAAGTAATGCTGACACCATACAACAGGGTCCCAGCAGCATGAGGAGTCCGGGCAAAGCTGCGATGTAGGATGTTTTGTCTTTGGAGCCGCTTCCCCGTCATGACACTTCCCGCAGGGTTAGATACCGTGCTGCGTGCCAGCGGCTAGTCCTGCTGGGTTGCCCAGGAAGGGCCAGGCAGTCCCTGCCCACGGCAGCCGGTGTCCTGCCTCAGCGGTACCCGCCGCCAGGCAGGGCTCTGGGGATGGGGTGACGGGGCGCAGGTCCCAGGCTCCGTCCTTTCTCCACCGCGGATGCACGTGCCCAGCCAGTCCTGCCGGGGAGGCACCAGGCATCTGACTGGCTCCGCTCTGCCGAAAAACCTTCGACTGGTGCCAGCAGCAGAGTTTCCCCAGGAATGTGTATTTATGAAAACTTCTGCCTCTGCTTATATGTCCACTTCCCTGTGTATTCAGTGATGGTCTCTGTGTTTACGCTCCCCTCTTTCCCCCCATTGATTTATGGGCTTATTGTAATCTCTCCATTGTGTCGCTTCCCCCTCCAGGCAGCGTGGAGCAGGCAGCAGTTTTCCCAGCAAATCCCTTTCGCCCTGCGTGTGGGCTGGTCCATCCCTCACCCATTTGCAGCGACTTGTGTGGGGAAGACCATGGCAGTGCCACACTTCAGCTGAAGACTGTTGCCCAAGCTATGAAATATGGACAAAGCCTTTTTTTTTTTTTTTTTTTCCCAGCAAAGATGCTCTTGAAGCAGTGGAGTTCCCCCAGCAGGGATGGGGGTTGCTGTGAAGGATGAAATGCTTTTCACCTGTTCAGGAGGTGGGTAGTGCTTTCAGCTGTGCCTCGGAAAGATGAGCACACCACTCCCTTCCTGGGGTTAGGGACTTGTTTGCAGCCTTCTATAAAAGCCCCTTGCAAGTCTTTGTATGTTTGCTTTCTCCAGCAGTCTTTTGAGGCAGGCAGGGGTTATTTATTGCAGCTCTCCTTGGTGTCTCATCCTTGGACCATGGGGCTTGTGGCCCAGGTGGGTGTTGTGTCTGAAGGTCTGGTGAGAGGGTGCAGCTGCAGAAGCATGTCTGTGAGTCCCTGCCAGGGCAGAGGGGTAAGTGTTTGGCTCAGCAGCAATCTGGAAAGCCCTTCTCATGGGCTGTTTTTCTCACCTGCTCCTTCCTGCAGCTTTGTGCAAAGCTTCCCCCCGTCTCCCAGTGGAGATACCTCTGCACCCTGGTCCTGAGGCAGCTGCAGCTCCATCCAGTCCTGAAGCACTGCACTGTACCCAGCACTGAAGGCTGCAGCCAGCCATGAAGCTCATCCCTGCGGCTGAAGAGGGACCTTTGAGCACCCAGTGTCCCAAAGAGATGCATCAGCAACCCCCTGTGCTGGGGGAGGAGGAAGGGTTCCTGGGAGTTACCATCCTGCAAGCACAGAGGTAAGAGGAGGCAGGTATCTCAAAGCCTCTGGAAACGTGGCCCAAATTCCCTTGTCATCAGGCCTGTACCTAATTGGGAAGGACCTTTTGAGCATGCAGGGAGGATGCTGGGACCCCCCTGGGCTGGGCATTGCGTGCCAGCTCTGTGAGCTGTCTTGTCACTGTCCTGCTGCCCGAAAAGGCTCTCTTGGCTTGTGCAAAACAAGGTGGGGTACCCTTTAGTGAGCAAGAGCCCCTGCAAGGGCAGGGCTGTATTGGAAGTGTGTGCGCTGGGTGTTTTCCACATCAGGCTTTTTTTTTCTGGGGAACACATGAATAGCAGAGGAATTTTTGTTTGTTTTTTTTCCCCTGAAAGCAGACAGTTCTGCTCTCTCCTTTCCAAGCTCAGCGCTGTATCAGTACTCGGTGCATTTGCCAGGCCAGCCTCATCAGCCTCTCCAGCAGTAGCATATTTCTGTGCCATTTGGGGATATTCTCTGAGAGAGCAGTCTCAGTAGCGGTGTCGCTTTAATGGGAAAGCCCATACCTTCTGTGTGAGTGAGAGTTTCTGGGCACTGAGAAAACAGGGAGCAAGTCCTCAGGATGAGGGCACAGAAAGGAGAAAATGGCTTAGTCTCCTGTTCTGGTTCCTAAAATGATTCCCAGCCTCCTTGCCTCTCACAAACCTGCCCTGCACATCACTTCTGCCCTGGGCCTGCCCCATACTGATTTTTTTCCCGTGGCTTTGTGTCTGCTGATATGTGAGGTGTCGACTTAGGGTGAGGGACCAGCTTTGGCCACCAGGTGCTTTGGGTTTCTTCTGCAGCAGCTCCAGGCTGAGCATCTGTGCTGGCTCACACTGCCTGGAGAGGTGACCGAGGACCGAAGGGGCTCCACGGGACACATGGAAGCAGCACAAAGTCCAGGGTGGCTAGCAGCCCAGAGTGCTCAGTTGTCTGGAAATCCCAGGCCTGGCAAACACTGAGCCTGTTGTCAAAAATGCGGCCTCAGCAGAGGGTGCAGAGGAGAGCATCCTCCCTACAGCAAGAGGATGGGCTCAGCAAGACCCTTGCGGGCTACCTGCCAGGCTGTGTTTTAGCCCGCTGCCGGTGGGCAAGGGCATCTTCCCTTGTTTCTGGCATGGGCAAGTGTCTGTAGCCTGTAACAGCCTCAGGTGAGCGCAGGTTAAACTCCTGACTTGAACTACAGGAGTGCCAGTCAGTCCTTACTAAAGGCAGGAAGCTTTCGAAGGAAGAGATTCAGAGGAGAAAGCCTCGTGGCCTGGGAGCGGGACCAGGAGTCTGCTGGCTGCTGTAGGACCTCTGTTTGTCACTGGCTTCGTTCCCCTTCCCCATTTGTGAGAGCCCACAGAGAAGACCTCCCTGAAGAGCAGGACGAGGAATGAGTTTTCATCAGGTTTGCCCACAAACTATAAAGCAGCCAAGGTTTTCCACCCGTCCCACAGGAACGTGAGCTGTTTGAGCAGCACTTTATCTGAACCAAAGCTGTGGCAGGAGGTGAGGAAGCAGCAGGCTGAGTTTGCTGTAGGCTTCTAACCCTGTTTGCTTTTAAACCAGGCACACGTGGAGTCACTGTAATCAGTTGTGCTGGTGCCTCCAGCTTACTTAGCCTTTTAAATTTTTTTTTGTTTTAGCCTCCCCAAACCCTTAGCTCAGTCCCTTCTAGGAGGAAATTCAGGAAACCTGTGTATTGCCCTTTGCTGTGATCTCCCCAGCCCCTGGCAGCCGGAGGGTCTCTGCCCCTCTCGCAAGAAATGGGAGGCCAGAACAGATGAGGCGAAGGTGAGGATCCTCCAGTAAGCCTGTGGCTGTGCCCAGGGCTGCGTGGAAATTGCTGCTGGAGCTTCATTCTCTTTGATATGGTCTTGGATGTGCAACGTGCGGATTTTCACCTTCTTGAATTTCACCTTGAGCCTTGCGTTTGTCCAAACAGGAAAGCCTGCCCTGAAATCCAGGCAGACATGACCACACAAGACAGCCAACGTTTGTCTTGCTCATGTTACAGATCTCCTCATGAAAACAGCCCCGCCACCTCCGAAAGTGCGGGGGGCACTGGGGAGACAGAAGCCAAAACCTCTCCTCCTCCAATTCAGTGATTCTCAAAGGCAGCTGCATCTCTGGAGGAGAAGCAGGAACAGCTGGAGCAAAAGAAAGGCCAAATGAGATGATGCCATTAGGATTATTTCATCTCCCTGTTGAACGGGAGCCCAGAGCAATCCCTTTGTCAGTGAAATCCTCCTGTGTGGGGCTGTTACACCATCGCAGGGCAGGGGCCACAAACACGTGCAAGTCCTGGAGAGCTTCACTCGGAGAAGAACAAGATGTCCCAGAGAAATGACCACAGGGGATGGTTCAGCTCCTGAGCATCTGTGACGGGGAGCGTGGGAAGAGGCAGCGCTGGAAGGGGTGATAAAACCAGGGTGCATTGGACACACAAAAAATTTGGCAAAGAGCAGATGGTACCCCAGGATAGCCTGTCGGGAAGGTTAGCTCAACGGTGTCTTGCGTGAATAACAACATCTCCCTTCCCTGCAGAAAAAGCTTTCCATGTCCAAGGCAAAAACTGCTGGTTTGTGGTTTTGGTTTTTAAACGTATGCCACCATGCAGGTCTGCCCCTTCAGGGAAGGGGTTTGGCATGGATGTGATGACAGGGTGTCCCTCCCTCTCTGTTTTCCAGAGGCTCATTCTTGCTGGATCCTACCTCTAGTGCTCTTTGCATCTTTGTTGGCTCCGTCTGCAGTACACGAGTGCCTGTAAAGGGCTTGGAAGAGGAAAGCATTAGGTAGAGGTAATTATTAATGTTAACAAGAACAACTGTGAGAGGGACCCTACCTGGGCTGCATTGTAAAGACAGTCTGAAGTCACCCAGCCCTTGCTTGCTCTGCTTTGTCTTTCATCCTCCTGTGTACCAATTATTTAGCTCACTTCACATTTTTCTTTCTCCTCCCTGGAATTTGGATCAAGTGGCCCTTTCTGTGGTCATGATGTGCCTCCTCCACATCTCCCTCCTACCCTGTCATGTGTAAAGACAAAGGGGGAGGCATAATGCTCCTTGTAATCCCTTGGGAGCCCTCCGATGCCACTCGCTGTGTCCTCTGATCCCAAAGCCACACAAAGCAGTAGCGCAGAGGCATAGCTCAGCTCCGACATCCAGAGACAGTTGTTAAAGGCTCTTGGTTGGGTGCAGGCAGTGAGGAGAAAAGCACCCCTCCTCTTCTCTCCGAGGGCCTGGGAAGCTTCCCTGGCACTAAAACCTCCCCTTTACAGGGTTTCAGGATCTGGTGCTGTTAACCCCAGTGATGCCAGCTGGATCAGACGGAGGGGTCCTGCCAGGGATGCTCTTTCTCCCCCGACGCAGAGGGCGGCTTGCAGTGCTTCCCACATCGTCCTGCCCGTGTCCTCGCCGCAGCCTCTGCTAGGGGACACTTCTCCTTAGCACCCCCAGCTCAACCCGCAGATGGCAGAAAGCCTCTGCAAAACCAGGAGATGTGTGAGAAGCCCAAGCAGCGGGACGGACTCCAGCCAGGACAGATGCTGAGTGCAGTTCCCCTGGTGCCAAGCTGCCTTCAGAAAGTTCGCCTTGACTCCCACAAAGCCGATCTCACAGGTACGCCGTGTTTTTTTCAGGCAGGCAAACCCTCGTGTGTCCCGTGTTTGAGTCGCTTCACAAAACAGAGTCCTTTTCTGTCACCCCTTGAAGCCAGGGATGGCTCCTCGGCTGCGGCCTTCCTGCCTGCGCAGAGGGCCGGCTGTTTAAAAGCTTGTCCCGCTGTGTCCCTGCGTGCCACGTCCCTGGGGACATGGGGAGTGCTCGGCAAACGCGCTGCCTTCCAGCGTGCCGCAAGCCCTGCTGCACCCAGACAGCCGCAGCCCCGAAACCTCATCCAGTGCAGGGTCTAACTAATACGGGATTGGTTTCATCTCTGGCAGCGTTGGGGGGAAAAGCCTCCAAAATCTATAAATCAGCTGTCTCTCAAATTGTGTGGGATTAAGGAAAAGGTGCAGAATAGAAATAATTTCCATGGGGGAAAGCATATTTCATTTGCCCAGGAAAATAAGACACTGTCTTCATGTGCATCTTCCAGAGACTTTAAAAATAATTAAAAGAGGGGTCAGAGGACGCAATTATGAGTGTGGTTTCTCTGGGGGGCAGAGTGGGTGGAAGAAATTTCCCTCTTCCCCCGTGTCCCAGAAGTTTATACTTGCCTCTGTAGTCATGTTGGTAACTCCTTGTCTGCCGTCCACCCACAACCCTAGCCCCCCAAAATGCACATACAGAATGAAACACTGGAATGGACCAAATACCAAAACCTGGCAAGCAGCAGTTTGTTACTGACTTTTAAATCCAGATCCCACCCAACATGGGATGATATCCAGGGGGGGCAGAATGTCTTAATCCAGCTTTGCTAGCAAAAAATGTTCTCACGCACCTAACTTGGTGTCAGCGGGCAGTTGGTAGCGTTTGGCAGTGGGTCACCCCCCTTGTGTGCTGGGCACCCCGGGGAGCCCGACACCGGCTGGGAGGTCGTGCTGTGCCCCAGCTGGCTGGTGGGACCTCCGCGCATCATGGCTGTGGGGCATGGGTGCAGCCCAGACCCCCCTCCCCACACGTCCTTGCTGGGAGACGAGGAAGGCGGAGCGATGCAAGACTCCCCAAAGAGCCTTTGAGCCCTCGTTAGCTGGTGAGCTCAGGAGTGCAATATTTCACCCCGCTAATTTAAGACAGAAACAACAACTTTTTACCTTCCCCCACTGAAATATGAAGCAAAGCTCAGCAGCCAGCTTTCTCCTGTCGGCTGTGACCCCATCAGCGTCCCCGGGGCAGGGGGGCACCGGTGGGACTGGGTGGCAGAGGGGATGGATGGGTGCTGCTCTGCAGCCCGCGCACCCAGGCAGCTAATAAAAGCGGCAGGCCTTGGCAGCGTTGGTTGTGTTTTAGAGACCATCTGTTCCCACCAGCCACTCCGGCAGAGCGTGGCCAGCCTTAAAACGGGAGCTGGCGGGGACTGGCCCAATGTGACCGCATCTGCCGGGCAGACCCCAAAACCGCTGTGGGGTGAGGGGGCTGCCCTGAAGGTATCCTTTATTTATCAACCAGAGCCATTTGGTGTGAATTTCTGCGGTGTGAAATTCTTACCTCAATTGTCACGTGGAAATGGGGTCTGTTGAGCTGCTTTGGGCTGCAGTTAGTGCACTATTCATTACGGCAAACTTTCATCCAATTATTAGTATTACTTTTATTATTATTATGCCTCCTGCTTCTGCTGTAAATAGGCTTGGAGGCTTTTTCTGGGTCTCTTGTTGGAGCAGGGCAGGTGTGAATCGCTGCCTGGAATCATACGGGGAAGTCTGGCACTGCCGAGCTCCTCTTCTGCCTGGGACAGCAATGGATCAGGGTGATGGTGGGTGGCTGCAGCTCCCTCCTGGGACCATGAGCAGCTCAGCAAGGAGAGATGATGCTTGGTGAGCCGGGAGTTTGCAGACTGCTGCTGCAAAGCCTCAGCCGGCGCCGGGGCTGGTTTGTCCCGGAGGACAGCTGAGCAGCAGAAGAGGTGTGAGCCCTTCTCCCCACCAGCCTGCATGCACAGATAAACCTTCCTGGTGCTCCCCCGGGAGGTTTCTCACCTTGTTTTGCACTGAAATAGGGAAGGGATTGGTTTGAGCTGTCTCAAAACTTGATGGCAAATCGCTGTGAGCTCTGAAATGAGCGGTAGTGAGCATCCTGCCTCTTCGGGGACCCTCTGCCCGTGTTCCCCATGGGAGGGGGCTCTCTGTGTGTTTGTGCTAGCTCCCAGGCACTCCAAATCCCCCAAATCAAGTCCCAGTGTCTGGGAACCACCGTGGACCCTACTGGAGGTGCTCTGCCTGCTCCAGGCTGTCTGCAGCCAGCTGTGCTGTTGCTGCTTGAGGTTTTTTACCTTCTGTCTCCGTTCGCATCCTTCCCTCATGTTCACTTTGTGTTGGTGGTGCAGAAAACAACCCGCCCTTCAAACAGGCGCAGTAATTCACTGGCACCGGGCGGCAGGTGAGGGGCCGACCAGCCCCCGTCACCCTGGAGATCTTTGGCCAAATAGCAAGATGTGCACCTCCAGCATGGGCTCTGCAGTGCCCTGGTGCTCCCCGCACCCTGGAAAGGATGTGCCCACGCGTGCCCTCCCTCACCTGCTGTCCCCTGTGCTTTCTCAGCGTGCAACCACTTCATCCCTGGCTGCACACCCGGTCCGGCACTGTCAGCCCTGATGAATTTTACTATCAGATGCCAAAACTCGGATTTCTTTTGAAAAGCAGGGGGCAAAGTCCAGCCATCCAGTGGATGCTGCAACAAGGTAGTGCTAAATTGAGCTCTAATTGTTCATTTAAACTAATTAAATTACCTAACCCAAGGAATTTCAAAAGGATCATTAGGAGTCCTGCCTTCCCTTCTCCCAGGCGTGTGTGCGGGGGGGGCAGGTACCCCCGCAATGGCCGGCCACAGGTTTTCTTGCAGCCTCCTCTGGAGCTGCTGATGGCATCTCACATCAGGAGCAGAAGATGCAGGGCCAGTCTAATCCGCTCTGGCAATTCCCCTCATCTCTAAGCATCGTTTTCCCCCAACTTCTACAAAACAAGCATGTTTAGTGTTACATGGTTTCTGCATCTGAGTTGCCTGACGGCTTTAAAAGGGAGTAAACATTCATCCTGCTGACACGACAATAAAACCGGTGCATCTGGAAGAGAGGAGTCAGCAGCAGATGTGCCCCTGCAAACTGCTCGCCGTGATGAATGCTCTTCCCAGATACTGCTAATCCCTTTTCTCTTGCTCCTAGGCCTCCTTAATTGTGCTCCCTGTGATTAAATAACTCTTTGAAGACATCAGTAGAAGTTCTTTCTTCCATGCGGGAATGTCGCTTGCCAGGTTTGTAGCCTTTGGCTCTAGGCGTAGGGAGCTCGTTTGGCAAGGGAGATGGGGAGAGCAGTGTCCGGGCTGCTCGGGTGACTCCAAAATGCTCTGGGGAGAAGCATCCACCAGAAGGTCAGGGGCGGTGGGCTTGGTGGGGACGTGCCCGGATGCCCCACGTGAACCCGGGGATGGCAAATTCCCAGGGAGATGCCGCTTCCCCGGTGCTGCGTCCTCTCCCAGCCACTCAGGAAGAGCAAAGCGCGTGGGTTTGGGGAGAGGGGTGCCGTGGCTGGGGTGGTGCGTTAAATCAGGCTGTCCTCCCAGGAGCAGAGGGGAGGCGGGAGGTGGTTTCCAGCCTCCGTGGGCTTCTTTGTGAATGTGGTACCCAAAGCCTGGTTTGGCTTTGAAGGATGCTGAAGCCTCAGTCTGCGGGAGAGACACAAAAGCCCAACAAGGCTGCAGGAGTCGTCTGAGCGGTTTTGCCAAAATGCGAGTCAGGAGGGAACTTATTTTATGGGTGCCTACACCCTGGAAAATACTAGACAGAGCTGTTCTCTGCAGGAGGGGCTGTAGTGGGAGCAGGTAGCAGCAGTGCTCCATCTTCTGCATGCCGTGCTGCTGCCGTGCTCGCGAATGCTCCCAGGGCAGGACCCCGTCCCCGTGCCAGCCCGGCGTCCCCGAGGCAGAGGAGGCAGGTCCCCATAGATAGAGACAAGCGATTGCCTGAATATTCATATATCGGCAGGCAAGCTACAGCAGGCCCTTGTTACAAACTGCTACCCAAACTGCTTACATCCATAAATGAGGGAAATAAATAAACAGATGCTTGTTAATTGACTTAATTACCCACCAGCAAACAGGAGACCAGGAACACATCAATAAAAAATGTTTTAAAGAGCAACTCATAGTAATTCTTTTCCATATGCAAACCACGCTGGTCTCGTCTGTCTACAACAGAGTCCACAAAGATGAGAAATGGATTTTCATTACGTGGGAAGGAGAGATCAAAGTCTGAAAATTAGGGTTGTGTCCCAAAATGAGACCCGAATTTATGCCCTTTTTCCAAAGCCCTGGCTCTTTGGAACCCAGGCTGGGTCAGCATTTAATGTATAGCCATGCCAGGAGTTATTGCAAACAACCCTCCTTGAGCAAGAGAAATCCAGCAGCTGAGGTAATCCTTCTTGTTTTCCAGTGAGGAGCAGGCATGAAGGAGGAGGAGGCAGGGCTGGGGATCTCTTAAAGATATTTTATTGATTTTTATTTTTTTTTCTCTCCAGAAGACGCTTGAGAAAAGGGGAAATGGAAAACTTGAAGAGTCGTTCCCCTCAGTGCCATGCTGCTGTGTCCAGCGACAACACATGGAATAATTCTGATGTGCTCCTGATGGGACTGATGCTCAGCACGAATACCCGCAGCTGAGTGCTGGGCCGGATGGATAAATAAGAAATACTGCTCAAACCAGAGGCTTGTGGCCAGAGCCCGGATCTTTTGTCCCGGAGAGGACGCAGAGGGTCCTGTGCAGAGCCCGGAGCAGCCCTGCTGAGCCTGGGAGCGGGGATCTGCCCCACGGCTCTGGATGGACAGACCTGTCCCCGCGCTCCGGCTTTTTGTATCCCCCTTCCTGCCAGCCCATAACGTCTCATGGGGAATTTCTGTCGGAGTCCATCCGAACAAAACCCAGACCGAAACCAGAGCTGCAGAAGCTGTCGTCTCCCGTGACCTCACTTGAACACGAGACAACACTAAAAAAAACCCCAACTCTGCAAAAAACGGCCACGCCAAGCTCCAAAGTCTGCAACAACTTGAGTTTTAAAGTGAAAAATTTTTTTTTATTTTTTTTTTTCCACTTTCTGGAAGTGATTCCTCCTGTACGGGTGCTGCCAGCTCAGCAACGCGTGAAGAAATCCCTGCTGCAAACCGCCTTGTGCACGCACCCCGCGCCCTGCCAGCCGAGACAGGTACCTGCCCTTTTCCAGCCTCCTCTCTCCGCGTGTTTGCCCTGTTCCTGGTCTAGCAGGGAGACTGTGCGGAAAAACCAGCGTGGGTTCCCTCAGGACTGCTTGCGATCAGCCTCCAGTGCCGTTACCTTCATTACCTGCCTATCGCGCAGCCCCAACGTTTAATGAGTGCCCCCAGGGCAGGTAGGTTATGAAAGAAGCCCCATTAACGTGCCCCTCGCTGCCTCCCTGACGTCAATGTGACGCAGTGTAATCAGGGGAAAACGCAAAGCAGGGTACAAAAGGCTGGGGAGCGCAGGCTTTTGGGTGCAACCGGGAAAAAAAAAACAAAAAACAAAAGAACGAAGGGGTGGAGCAAGTGGCAATAAGAGATGAAGGGAGATTGTCTTATCACCCAGCGCTGGCAGCCGGAGTGAATTTCCTCTCCCGAGCGCAGACTCTGCAGGCGTGGGTGATGTTGTCCCAGCGCGCGGGTCCTGCAGATCCAGCCCTCGCCATGGGCACCCGGGGGGCTGCAGCAGAGAGGGGGACGGGGAGGGGACAGCGGGCAAGTGCTGCACCAGGTCTGGGTCCTGCCTCGCTCAGGTCTGATGGCATGCAGATTTTAGATCATGCAGGGATGGCGTTATGCCGCGATGCACAGGCACTTTAATTTTGCACCTAGGTTTTGGACGGGCTTTAACAATATTTGTTGGAGAATAACTTCCGTAAAGAGCCAGAGCATCTGTATCAACAGGAAGCTGCTCGTATGGCTGCATCTGTCCTGTGAACTCGGGGAAAGAAACTAGATCTGCGCAATCTCTCCGGCAGCAACCCAGCAGCACGTACGCTACTGATTGCCCCGCTTGAGCTGCAGGGCGGCAGACTGCGTTGCGCACGTCGTGCTGCAGAGGATTGCATGTTCACCCCAAACTTTGCAATATTTGCTGCGCCACCTCCATCATTATTTCTGGTTTTGTCCGAAAGAAAGGAGTGAGCAAGAGCGCTTCTGTTCCTCTGCTTGCCGGGCAGACCCTGCAGTTGGGACCCACGCGGGCTGAAACAGCAGAAGGCTCTTTCAAAACATGCATGAACCCAAGTCTTCTGAATCTGTTAAGTCTTACTTCTATACTTTTTAACACAGTCTCCTGACATGTTGAGGTTTTTTTCCCTGAAGCTCACGGCAGTTGCTGAATGCAGGTGACGCTGGGGACAGAGATTTTCACCGTGCCGACCCACCTGGCTTTGGCTGGGCATCGCCCGCGCTCAGCGAGGGCACTGTCGGGAAGTGCCCAGGGGCACAGGCTGGAGGTTTTGGCCAAACACCCCGTGAGCACGGAGAGAATGGGAGCCAGTACAGGGAGGGGGAGAGAGAGGCAGCCTCTGAAAGCACAGTGGCAGTGTAAGGCAGCTGGGATGCTCTTGTCACTCCTGTTTGGGAATATCAGGCCCATGTGGCTGGAGAGAATCAGACACAGTGATGGCATCTGGCACTTTTGCTCCATCTATCCCTTGGTCTCCCACTGAGCATGGTGTCATGGGATGCAAGCAACGAGGGCATGTTGCAGCCCCAGTCCAGGCGTGGCTCTGCAGCATCAAGAGAAGGATGCGGTTTCAAACACGGGAACTGTGCATCCTTGAGCCTTGAGCCCTTGGAAGATAAGCAGCAGCTCCGTAAGCCGTCCACGCCCTGCCAGGTACAAGGCCACCCTGCCATCTGGCACTGCTCCTGGTTCAATGCCTGGGAAACAGATAAGAGGCTCAGCTATGGGAACGGGACCATTGCACATCCCTCCCTTTTGGAAGCACTGCAGGAACCCATCCAAGGGTGGTGGGGAGAGGAGTGGAGCACACCAAGGTGGTTGTGGTGGGAGCAGGCTTGCAGTGCTTGGCCCGTCTGTCCTGCCCTGGGGGAAGGCGATGTGTTTGAGGCTCTCTGAAGGAGCGGGGCGCCGGGCGGGCTCCCTGGTAGCCTGCGGGCTGCCCTGCCAGCCTTGCACGACCAGTTTCCAAGCCCAGCGTGTCTTTCAGCAAGACACGCAGTTTCACCACCTGCTCGTTCAGGCCCCTGGCTGCCACGTTACCTATTTGTCGGCGCGTTTGTTTGACTTTCTGAAATGTGCCTGTCCAGCTCCTCTGGCATCCAACATGCTACTGCCTGCCCCATGCACTCTCCAGATTCGGGTTCCTCCTTGGAAAGCATCCACGTTGCCAGCTATTTTTGGAACAGAGGCATCTATTGTCTTGTGCTGTTCCCTGCTGGGTTCAGCTCACAGCTCCCCAGGGCCTCCTTCCCCCACTACCCTCTCCCTTCCCGTGGCACGACTCCTGCGTGCCCCACAGCATCTCCAGTACGTAGCGCTGCCAGAGCCCCACGAGGCAGGGCAGGGCCCTTGCCACCATTTTATGGACGGCCTCAGCCCGTGTCCGCCCCAGGAGTTGTCACGGGGGTCCAGGAGCGGGGTTGGTTGGGGTTTGCGAGGTGTCCAGTGGTGTGCTCCCCCAGCCTGGTGTGGTCCTGCCAAGAAGACGGCAAGCCAACCTGCAGCATGGGAGGTATAGCGGAGGACCAGGTCCCCTGCACCTCCGGGCTGAAGCCAGGTAAGGACCTGAGTGGCAAGGTGTCCAACCAGCATGGGTGGGAGCTGTATGTCGGGGTGAGCCCCTGCATTAGGCAGCGCAGAGAGAGACTGCCGGAAAGGCTGGATGCTCTGGTGGGTTGTGAGTCGGAGGCCACGCTGCCGTCCTTGGGACTCTTTCTCCCTGGCCACGGCCTTCAGAGTTGGGCTGAGTTTCGCAGCCCATAGCCCATTGCTCATAGCAACAATGGGAAAGTGCTGCTCCCCCAGCTCAGGACCCCCGAGACACCTTTAACCAAAAGTTACACCTCTCTGATTTCCTCAGTGATGTGGGGTTCCCTCTGCTGCCAATTTATTTGTGCCTCTCCCAGAAAGTTGCTCAATAATTTTCAACTGTGTCAGTTTGCAGAAGATAGAAGGGGGGGGTTGGGGATGGGAAGGGGAGACGGGACGGAGCTATTTTTAGTCTAAGTCCATCTGCGTTAATAATGCTTCATCCAGCCCCCATCATTACTGGAGCAGGATTTGCCAGGTGGCCTCGCCGAGCAAATACCTTGCACACTTTGCAAGCGCTTCAGCCTCCGCGTGCCCGTGCGTCTCTGCTTGCTGGGTCAGCACGTGCTCCGGCAGAGCCGCCGGCGGAGCTGCGAACGCGGACACCGCTCCCTGGCAATGGGAACAAACAGCGCCGGCAGCTCCTTCCCGCTGCACGTTCCTCTCCCTGCAGTCTG
Source organism: Aramus guarauna (assembly GCA_013400195.1). Taxonomy (NCBI): domain Eukaryota; kingdom Metazoa; phylum Chordata; class Aves; order Gruiformes; family Aramidae; genus Aramus; species Aramus guarauna. The sequence continues at coordinate 198,515 of VXBL01009961.1, forward strand.
AGCCGCATCTCGGGAACAGCGATTTCGGCACTGATGGCCCCTCAGCATGTTAGAAAAGTTTCGTGCAATCTGTTTACTTTTGGACATATGCTGTGTTCGTGCTGCCTGGAGTCTTGCTGCCTCTAATAACTTTGGGTGTAATTTGCTCCAGTTTGGTGCCTGGGGCACTGATTGACACCTGTGGAAATAGGCCTCCAAGGGGGTGCAGAATCCTTTGTTCCTCTGGAGTAACTCCTTTACTGCCGCTATAAAAATTGGCACGTGTTGCCCCCGAGGCATGGATCCTCCGTGGGAAATCAGAGGAGGGAGGAGACGGGACCGCGCCGCACTTCACCAGCGCAGGAAGCTGGAGGGCGGCTGAGGTCCCTGTGTCCGTGCGCATCTGCGTGCGTGCGTATAAGCGCATATAGATCTATAGGGGTAGATACAGACGTCTCACAGGGAGGGGATAGTGCTGCAAGGATGAAATCTCTGTCCTTAGTCTCAGGGATGCCGAGGTCAACAGCAGCTTTGCTGTACCTGGAAGTCGCCTGGCTGGACGGGAGGTGTGCATTTAATGCACAGCAGCTCTTCTTGCAGAAAAAGAGCACGGCATCCTGGTTTGATTTTCCAATTTTCCTCATTTTCTGAGGGGCTGTTCCAGACTAACGCCCTGCGGGGAGTGCTCTGAGGCCCCAGCTCTCTGCCACGGTGTCCCGCTGTCCGCGCCCAGCTCACCAGCTTTGCTGCAACACAGTTTGCGCCACAAGAGGCAATTAATAAAAGTAATAATCAAAAATTAGCACCAGTTTGGGACTAGAATAATCAGTATTTTTCCAGCATGAGTGAAGCCAATAGGACAGTGCTCTGCCAGCATCGTTTTTGATCTCAGGTGAGGGGATTGGGCTGTGATGTACTCTGTGAGCCAGGTAAAGCTGCCTCCCACAGAACTGGCTTTTCAATGTACATATTAGAGTATATTTGCAATGTAAATTAATAAGTGCCATCTGCTTACCTCTGATGTTATGAGAATGTTGTCTTGTGACTGGCTACAAACAACACAACATTGAAGAGGTAACACCTGCTGGTACATATTACTGCAATTTATTTTCAAACATTAGAGGATTATTTTGGATGGGAGAAATAGGTATAATCTCCTCTTGCTGTGTCTTAAGTGCTAATGGGAGGCACGTGTGCGGATTGCCAGCCGACATCTTCGAGGAATAAGCAGGAAGGATGGAGTAAAGCGCATCCAAGGGCAGAGGGACCTCGAGGAGGACGTACCTCTGCGGCTTGTCCATGGGGGAACAAGGGGATGTTTAGCTGGTGAAAAGTTGCTCCTTTTCAAGTGTAAAGCTTGCTGCAGGAATATATTGATTTCAGGCGAAAAGAGCCCTAGAGGTAAAAAAAAAAAAAAGAAAGGTCTGTCAAAACATCCCGCTTCAGCCTTTGGGGATGGGATGGTCTGAATTTTCATTTCAAAATCACAGCCTACTTTTGAAATGGAAATTATTCTAATGCTGAGACAGAGGTGAAATCTTTCTGTTTTAGCAAAATAAAATGTTTCATTTGACCCCAGATACACTGTTTTCCCAGAATAGGAATAAAATCTAAAGAAATAGATAGTAGACAAAAAACCCTGAGATCCTTGCAGACCAGCAGTTCTCATTTCCACTCGATGCTCCCAAGCTGACATCCAGCCTCCCATCATATCTCTTTCTTTTTCTCATCCCCTTATTTTTCTGCAGTTCGGCAGCACCGCAGGGCAGGGACTCACGGCTTGGGTTTTAATATCTGACAGCACGTGTGTTATGAATTCCAGTGTGGCTATATAGGTATTTATGTAGGTAATTGTTATGTTGGTGACTAGCTTTTATTTTATGCTGCCTGAAGCGTCTCGAAGTGAACGGGCGAGAGCGTGGTGCCAGTGTGCGCGCTCGGGAAAAGCTCCGTCGTGAAAGGTATGGCAGCTGAGCCGCTCTCACCAGCGAGCACAAATGCCGATTTTCCTGGTTTCCTGCCGCCTGCACGGAGCTGGGTGTGCAGGACAGGGGTTTCCTCCAACGCGGGACAAGGACGCTGTGGGGTAGGCCTACAGAGATGGAGGAGCTCCTGGTGAGCTGGGGCAATCTGATTGAGACCCCAGGCGGGATTTTGCAGCGGAGAGGGGTTTTCCAACGGAGGGACAAGGTGGGAAAAGGAGAAACTGGCTGCGGAAGAGCAGGGGATGCACTGCTGGGCAGGTCTCAGGCTGCCAGAGCAAACGGGATGGGAAACGTTGGAAACATTCACGCTGCTAGCCAGAGGAAGGAGTGGATGGGTGTGGGGGTGCTCCACGGGGCTGAGGTGCACATCGGCTTCTGTAGAGAGGTCAAGGCGGGGAAAAATGCCATGTTCTCAGGAGTAAGAGCTTTCGACTTGACCCTGTAGAGGGGAGTTTGGAGCCTGGATGGCTCCTTGGGGAGGACAGGGAAGCCTGAGCAAGCAAGCCACAAGCAACCTCAGAAACGCTTCTCCTGGGGCACGTATTGAGTGAATTTTCTAACAACAGTTGTTTTCAAGAGGCTCATTATCAAGGTTACTAAGCAAACCTGGCAGCTCCCCTTCCTGCGCCGCAGACCTGCAGGGAACGGTTTTACCATGGTGCACCCGAGGGTGCGACACACGGGAAGGCTCTTCCTACCCAGGGAGGACCACAGGCATCCTCGGCTCGGTGGCAGGACAAAACCAGCAGACTGAGGTACCAGCAGTGCAGGTAAGTTGGGTGGAAGCATCTTCCTGCATCGCGTGGAAGTAAGCGAACTGCTGGAGTTCCAGCCGTGTGGCAGGGGCGGCTCAGAAGCTGTACCTGGAGCAGACCTCTCATGGAGGACAATTGCACAAGTCACTTAAGGTGGAGGAGGCAGAAATGACCTAAAGCACAGGTAAATCTACCTGGGAAAGTATCACTGTCTATTCGCCTGGTCCTCACGGTCTTTCCCTAAACGTACACCCCTGTTAGAGACCATCACTGGCAGAGATGCTGCTGGAGCTGCTGCTGTTAGACAGGAGCCTGGGCTAAGCAGAGCTGAGTAAAGAATTGCTTTCTGTCGCTGGTGGGAAAGAACTTTAGGCTTATTCTTCATTTTAAAAAAGGATTTTTACAATGAAAAGGCACTGATGGGATTTCCCCATCCCCCCCTCCCCCCCCCCATCTGATTGACTTCTCTGTCATTTTAAGCACGGGGCAATGGTGGGCTGGCATGAGGACTTTCAGTGCAGGTGGCTACTGTTGCTTTCACCAGTTTTTGGGGGCAAAGCAGAGAAGGCCAGGGTCTGGAGCATCACCAGGGTGCTCACGCTTGCCATCTCGGCTGCGTTTGAAGCACTGCTGTCTCCTGGACATCCCTCCCTGCTGCCCCCTCGCCCATGGCCCTTGCCGGAGGGGACGGAGGGCTGTCAGGTTATTCCTGCACAAAGTGCCTCCGTTGTGCTTCATCCTCACTTTAAAACTCCCAGTCCTTTAAATTATCCTGGTGATGTTCAGCTGCCTCTCTGCCCCTTGGCCGCTTTCCATCCCTCCTGCTTCCCTCCCCAAAATCCGGGGTGATACAGTCAAGCCTTAATGAAACATTACCGGTGACTCAGGCCCGCTGGCTGTTATGAGTGGCACATGGCCCAGCGCAGAAATGTCATTGCGGGTGTTTGCCGTGGAAATCGTGGGCTGGGGGCAGGGGGCAGAAAGAGGGGTGCCAGTGGCAGCCACTGGGCACTGCTGCCTCACTGCTGGCACAACCCGGCACCACGGGATATTTTGCAACTGGTGCTGATGTGGAGGATGCTGTGGGGACAGGGGGGATGCTGGGGGACAGGGAGGGGTACTGGCAGGGAGGTTGGTACAGCACGGGGGGGGTGGTGGTGGAGCAGTGGGTTATTGGTGCTCCTCATCCCCGGGGCTGGGCAGCTGCCAGCAGAAGGCTGGCCACAGCTGGATTTCCTGGTAAAAATCAGTCCATGGGATGAACTTTCAGAGGAGGAAGGGCAGAGAGCAGCTGGGGTCTGACTCCCTCCCTCCACCACATCAGCAAACTTCTGCTCGGGCCAGGGTGAATCAGCAGAGGCTGGGGGCAAGGGGAGGGGGGAATGTCTTAGGTTGGTAAAACCCAGGGGAAGTTTTTTGAAGCTGGAAGGAACATAAATACTGAGCTAAACTGATTCACAGAGGACCTCTGGTCCTCTTGCTCGCTGATCGTTTGCATAAGAGCAGCAACAATGGTGGAAGGGAAAAGAAAGAGAGGAGCCTTTCCCGAGAGGAGCGGGGGAAGATGGCTTTGCCCCGGGCGGTGATGCTGTTTGACTTTGTGGTATTTCTTTTGTTTTCCCTCTGTGTCCTAGCCACCCAGCAGGATGGGGCTGGGCTGCCTATGTGGCAGCAAGCCCGTTTGCTTTGCCGGGGCGCGGGGGGAGCTGCTTTCCCACCCCAGCCGCTGCCCCTCTTCCCGACGGAGGCTGGTGCCGCAGCAGCTCCCACAGGCACAAGAGTCACTGCAAACCACGGGGTGGGGAAGGTGAACCCACAAGTCCTCATTTGCCATTCCCACCTTCCCACCAAGACTTTTCCCCGGGCGGTGCTGGCTGTGCTTCTCCTCCCTGCGATCTGCCGGCGGTGGGTTGCAGAGGATGCTCTTGGCCATCGCAGGGTGAGGTTGCAACCATGCAGCCACCCTGCCAAGCGGGGAGATCCCGCGCCCACCCTGCAGAGAAGAGGGTACCACGAGCACACCGCGCTCCCCAGCTCCTTCTCTACAGGGTGCAGAGGCAATGCTGTCTCCATTCGGTGCTTCCCGGGTCATGCCAGCGGTTGATTCCTTCGCCCTGCCAAAGCTTGCTTCTGTGGCAGCGCTGGGAGGAGAAGCCAGTAATTTTCCACTATCCCCGGCATCGGGAGGCACAGAGCAAGCACTGAAAACCTGGCGAGGCTCCATGGCGGGTTCACACCTATTGCTTTCGCAAGACGTGCGATGATAAAACCCCGAAAGGCAAAGAAAGGCCATTGCTCTGATTCACTTAGCATGCTGCAAGCTGTCTTGCTTTGTTCCCTCTCTTCTTTTTTTCTTTTCTTCCCCCATTTTGGGAGAAGAGAGGGGGGCATTTCATGTTCCCAGGGTATTTCAGGCAGTGGCAGCGTTAGTGTCTCAGGTAGCCTGACCCTGCCACCCCGCTCCTGTCCCAGCACTCGCAGCGAGCTCAGGATCTGCATATTGGCTGTGACACTTCCTAATTGCTCAAGATGGATCGCTTAAGAAAAAGCCTTCCATATGGTCCACAGGATTTATTTTTTTTTATATTTTCCCCCCCCCCTTGCTTCTACAACTGTTACAGGAAAAGATATTTTTCCCCCTGTTTGACATATATGTAATCTTCTTCTGATACACAAATGCCAGATGGCACTGCAAAAAAAGATAATAAATGTGTCTGCAGCCTTTGACAGTTAAGTCTGGGAACCTTGAAAATGGCTACAGAGGAGCTGGGAGTGGCTGGGCTCGGGGTTTTTTGGGGCTGTGCGTTGGAGATGGAGCACGTCCTCAAAGGCAGATCAGGGGTCCCGGCAGCACTCCCTGTCCGCCCCATGCCCAAGCCCTGATGGGCGTCCTGGTCTGGGATTTGCACGGCGCTGCTGTCAGTGGTGAGCAAACCTGAGAAAACCCGAGTGACGGAGGGATATTCTTAAAAATTCCTCTGGGAAGGGGCCCTGAGGTGCAATGAGCACCAGGGAGAGTAAACTCCAGGAGCTCGGCAAGGGAAAGCTCGTTGCGGTCCATGGGCATCTTACGGCTGGGTACGGGCTGACCGTGGGTCGGGTATTTAAATCCTCTGGGAACACAGTCCCACCTGCTGCAAGGTGCTGAGCAGGGGTGAGAGAGGCAGTCTTTAATTTGGTTAGGAGCACCATCCCGTAACCATATTACCGTCTGTAAATGTTGCTTAACGTTAATCTGCTAACATGCTTTCTCTAATTATGGGGATGAAGAATGACTGTCATCTTGCTTTGTGCTCTGGGATAACCTTGGAAACGCGGTTTGTCACCGCAGCAAAGAATTTCCTCCCGAAACCTTTGTTTAATAAACAGATACGAGAGCAGTCAGGTTGCAAAGTGCTTTCCTGGAAAAGGGCAGATTAATTTTTTCACTGCTGAAGCTGCGGGGAGGGAGGGAGGTCATCTCTCTTCACGTGTTAAACTCCTTTTCACGCTCGGCGGCGGTGACTCACTCCCGACGCCGAACAGCGGATGTGCTTTCCTGCTCGTCCTCGCTGGGCCCAACCTCGCTGCGGAGCCGCAGCGGTGCTTTCACCAGCAGACACCTCCGGCTGCTTGGAATTCTCTGCTCCGAGCTTCGCCTCTTGTCCACGGGGGATGCAGGCAGGGATCAGGCAGGACCTCCCCACATGCACTCCGTTACTCATCTCCCCGCTGAAGCATCCCATCGTTTCCTTCTTTTGTCTCTAGCAGGCACGTTCCAGAGATGCCATGCCGTAGCTGATGGCCTCCACAAACCCATTTTTTAGGAGAATGAACGGTTTCCAGCCCCGTCTCGGGATCAGCAGCACGTGTCGCCTGTTGCGTGGTGCTCACCTTGGGCAACGCATGCCGGCGATGAGCTCGGCTCAGCATCGCGCTGCCCCGCATTGAGCGCAGCTCAGACTAGGGACCTCTGGACGTCCTTCTCGGCCAAAATATTGCTGCTGGTGACCACGACAAATCTGTTGCGGAGACGTGCTTGGGACAGGCTGCGGGGCTGATGGACATCAGCAGTGGGAAGGGCTGACCGACTCTTCGTCCAGCCGCCTTCGCTCCACAGCCCCGTTGAGGAATTTTCCGCAGCCTTTGCACAGATAATCACTCTCGCCATCCCCAAGCAAGCCGATGGCCCGTGCGTAAGGTTATGCAACTGGTTTTTAAAAGCTTTACCATGAAATGCAAGCTATATGGGAGGTGGAAGGGCAGGTAAACCTGCCTGTGCACGAGGAAATTTAACTGGCTTTGCTTGTATGATGCCTAGTCCAGAATAACTGCCCGCACAGGCACGCTTTTTCTAGAGCAAGGGTTTAGCCTGATGCACCTGATGTGATCTGTCTGATGGGGAGGTGGTGAGCAGAGAGGCGTGGGACGTGCCCGAGCGCAGGGCTGCAGCCCTTCCCGGTGGAGGAGGTCTCCTGATGCGCGGGAGGAGGTTTGCTCTTTGGTCTCTGCCGTCGCCTGGGACCCCCTTGGAAACCGCGCAGCTTTCCCGCAGAACAGAGCAGGTTTGGACATCTCTGCAAGTTCAGGGGTGCCCTTCTTAGCCTGTGCAGGGCAAGTTTGGGAGACATCTGCATCTGTCGGAGGGTGATCATATCTCTCCGGCTACCCACCAGCTGCTGCCATCAGTTCTGCTTCGAGTTACGCGGTTTTTCTGCGGAGTTTTCCGATAGCTGCACCTCTCCTGGTGCTCCTGGTTGAAGCGAGGGGTCCTCTGCCACGGGGTCACTGCACCCCGATGCTGGGTCTGAACCTCGAAGGCTCTCTAGACCACCCGGTGTGAGGGGAAATGGAAAAAGGAGTGAAGCACCAGAATGACATTGCCTCCTATTGTAAATACTTGGTGCCATCGCTCTTCCTGTCATTTTCCAGGAAGTCCTGAACTGCTTTCAAACTTTATTTTTAGCAGAAAAGGTGGGAGATTGCCACAAATGGCGCTCTTCCTGCCTACGGGCACATAAGCCAGGGAGGAAATATTTGCTGGCTGACCTGCAGCTGGCAACATCTGGGCTTTTCCAGAGGCAGCTGGCAAGGTTTGCCAAGGAGACCTCGGGCAGATGTGCTGCTGATTCAGGAAACGCCTGACCGTGGGTGTTTCACGAGCGCTTGCAGGACGCTGCTGCAGATCCTGTGCTCTCACAGGGTTAAACAACAGCAAAAAACACTGGGAAAAATGTTAGCGTCGCTTATATCTGCTAAGGAGCTGTTGAGACGGCAAAGCGGTTATTAGATTTGTCCCTAGCATTTATTAAGTTTGTGTGTGTCTCTGAGATGTTCGTGCTGCTCCTCTGTGTGTCTTTGGACGTGTCAGCTATACCAAGGTATTTCCAATTATCTCGTCACCTACCAGATAAGGTGGTCTCAAATAAGTTTTTTAATTTCTTGGGGGAAAAAAAAAAATACAAAGGAGAAAAGAAGCAGGTCAGCAGTCCTGTATTTTAAATGGCTTTTGGATAGCAAATGCAAACTCTGTTTCGTCTCAGGAAGCCAAAGAACGGCACAAACACATGCGAGTGCATGCTCACGCACACGCGTGCGTGCCACCACCGCCCTGGGCAGGTGTGACTCCATCACACCTTCCTGCCCTATCTTTAACATTTCTTTCTGGGCTCTGCAGAGAGTTTTGCAGACAAAGAAGAAACAGATATATTTGGGACCCTTTCAAGGTTGGTTTTTGGGTTTTTTTCTTTCCTGCAACGTTTCTGACGGTCGGGAGAAGTTCCCCTCAAAATACGTGTGCAGTGATGCAACAAGTGGGCAATAACGTTGGCTCTTTGTGCAGAATTTCGCCAGGATTTCTCCCGCGTGTGCCCTCCTTGCTCCCCCAGGCTCGTGGGCTTTGCCACGTGCAGAAATGAGGACAGTAAGACGCATGCAGCTCTGTTTCACTGGCCTGTCTTGGGTGACCTGAGGTTTCCAGCTTGCATAAGGAGTTCAGAAGTACCCGAGGCTCCATTTCAAAAGGCATTCCATTTCTAACAGGCGGGTGAATTTGGTGCTTAACTTCCAGTGAGATCTAACTAACCAGCTTTTACAGTTCTCGCTGGGCGCCTATCTATATCTTTAGGTAGAGCAATGCAAGGGGAAATGTGGCTTTTAATAGCCTGTGAGTCACAGCGAGGCATGCCTGCGCTGCAGGCAAGCAGCTGCCGCTGTTGCACGGCGGAGACAGACCCAGGCGACTTTTAAATGCTCCCACACCACCGGCCGGCCGGCCAGGACCAGCCCAGGGGCCCCTGCCCTGCTCCCGTGGCATCGGGGAGCAATGCACAGGAGCATCCTCCAATCCCTAAAGCTCGCCGGCTTTAAAACAGACCGGCCTCGGGCTGTTAAAAAAAAAAAAAAAACACCAAACCAAAAAAATGATTGATTTACCAGCGTTGTCTTTGGTTTGCCCTCTTAGCGAATGCGCGTGTCCTGGAAAGCCACGGGCTGAACTCGGCGGAGGCTGCGGGGATGGGGGGAGCTCCTGGAATCGGCAGTAAAAATATTCAGCTGACCAAATATGACAAGAATGAGCAGGTTTAAATTACAGCAGGAAGGATTTTGGTCAGACATCAGGAAAGGCTTTCAAACGTTAGGAAAAGTGAAGCACCAGCTACAGAAAATAGCTCTGCAAGGGAAAGCGGGACGTGCCTGGTGCTGCGGTGAGGTTAGTCATGGCGGGAGGAGAGCGACGTGCAGCTGTGGCTGAGCTCACCCCTGGAGATGGGCTCTGAAGCACTTTTTGTGTGTATCCTAAAATCAGTGCTATTTGGCATGCGAGGCTGGAGATGGAGTCTGGATGGGCTGCTGTGTCTGATATCGAAAAGAAACAGAAAGTGCCCAGGATGGGAATGGGGATGGATGGGGCTGGGGCTGGATGGGGACGGGGCTGGGGCTGGATGGTGCTGGGGCTGGGGCTGGCTGGGGCTGGGATGGGGACACAAAAGCATGGCTGTAAGGCCTGGGGGAACACAGCTCGATTCCCAGCTCTGCTGCGCTTCCCACACCACCCGAGCAAACCCTTATCCTCGCTGCACATCCTTTGCCCGTCTCCGCGCTGATGCTGTGAGCACTGCCCGCCCTTGCAGTGTTGTCCTACATCAAGTGAGCTGTTTAAAGCCTGTAGCAAATGAGCCTTACAGAGATATTTGCTATTATTCCTGATTGCGTGGACTCCAGGGCGACCAATTATCATATTTCCCCGTGATCACAATGCTCGCGGTTATCATAAAGGGTGCTTTAGGGTTTAAGACAGATACAGACTCTTTTAACAGCATTTATTTCTGAAGAACCTTCATCTTTACTCTCTCTCATGACAGCTGGTTTTTGAGTCATGAGCTGGTTGCAATTACTTTGCCTCCGTAATTCCATCTTCCTCGCACTCTTCCTGGCTTCAGAGCCGCTGGAGGATGGTCACCTGTGTGGAGACGTGCATGAAAATTGGATCCCAGCTGCAGGCAAAGCTAGGAGGAAGTGAACGTGGAATATTTCAATTTAAAGTGTGTTTATTGTGCATTCTGTCACTGATTTGATGTAAAAAAATTTGCATGCTAATGACAGCAGATTTGCATCTCTCCTTTCATTGACTGCAGATGTTGAAAAAAAAAAAATACTTGAGGGGGTTTCTTTTAAGCTTTCAAAACATCTCAGAGGAGATTTTGGCGGCTGCCCTATTAATGCATCTATGTAAATATGCTGACCTCTCCTGAAAACAGCGGGCTGACACCAGGACATTTACACGGAGATGTTTGCCGCAGCGCTCTGCGGTCTTTCCAGCATCATTTTGGAAAGATGTGGTGCCCTTGGACACCGAACTGCGCCTCTTATAAAAAGGGATTTGTACATGGCAACACGTGGAAGGATTTTTCTGAGTACTGTGAGGATGCTAGTTGGTTTTTACAGTGTGGAGTGTTGAAGAAAATGCTGAGCAAGGCTCTAGGCAACCAGGAGGCATCCAGAGAGCTTTGGAGGCATCTTCTTCCATCGACAGTAGCGGGCACCAAGATCAGGGCAGCCTTGGGCAACAGGAGACTGAAATCGCTCATCCTTCCCTCGAACCGGGCGGGTGGTTGAGCACATCTTCGGCAGCACGGGGACGTTCAGAGGATGGGATGGGACCTGCCCGGGGGGACGCCGGCTCTGCAGGGCTCCCCTGCCCAGCCCGTGCCCGGAGCGGGGCTGCCTCCGAGACAGCGATTGCAGCCCCTGGGTTCTGTGCAGAACAGATACAAAGGCCTTTTCTTTGTTTTCTGGGCAACTCTCCCTGCGGAAAGCCTGGACCTGCTTATCAGAGGACCGGCACGTATTTACATACATGCTGTGTACACAAAATTATCTGGTGCGGAGCGTTTTGCGTTGCCTGTGCTCTCAGAGCTGCCGGAGCAAATGTGCAGGTCTGATGAGCAGGGTGCGAGGTGGGTCCTGAACACCATCCTGGTTTCCTCTCCTAATCTGAGCCGTGAGTTGAAAAAGTAGCCTCTCACTTGACTTGATTTATTCCAGTCGCCTGGGCTTCAACCGCTGTGTGAGAATCAAGGACTTTCTTTCTCGCCTGTCAAGGTATTTTTTGACCAGGGAAGCTAGAAAAAGGACCAAAGGGAAAAAAAAACCCAAAACAAAACAACCAGCAAACATAAACAGGAACAAGGCAGCTAATGAACCGAGCTTTGCAGAGGTTGCTGCGACTCTACAAAAAATTGGCAAAAAAGTTACTCTTCTAAAGCTGCCAGGTTTAAATAAGATGCTATCTGTGTAGAGATCTTTTTTTTAACGTTAGCTCTGCATCTGTCTTCAGCTAAGAGATATAAATAGATTTATACCTTTATGTATATGATTTTATTTATAGGTGTGAGTGCGCATTAAGTGTGTGCACGTGTATGTGTATATAAAATATGCACACTAGCTAGATAGAGCCATCCATCTATCAAGTTATTGGCCCATCTTATGCTCATTCGAGAAAGGGTTTAAAAAGAATTGCCTAAATACATAATACATGCTGGGGCTTTTTTTCTTTTTAAGAGATGAGTCAAGTCAAATGCTATGATATAAATTTTTAATACCCCTATGACCTGATTTTTTTTTTTTCCCCCTCTTGTGCAAGGAAGTTAACAATATGAAATGTCTTTCTGTTGTCTCTAATCATGGGCTGATTTGATAAGCTGTAATTATTATTCATATTTGAGATCTGCATCTAGGGAGATGCAGGAGGTGTGGGGACCACTGGGATGTTTAGGTTTATTATTATTTATTACTGCTATGAATAAAAGAATAATGATTTCAGAGATTCTGCCAAGTAGTTCAGGCTGCAAATTTAGCCCATTTAAAAACTGCTGCAATCCATTTGCATCTGATGGATGCTGGAAGTCTCTTTAATCACATTTTTTTGGTTCCTTACTCCATTGGAGGGGTTGGAAAACTGGAAGGAATGGAAGGAATTATTTTTGTAGGCCCTACCAAAACTCATTGCGTTTGTTGTTTGACCTTGGGCTCTGTGTCTCCTTAGGAACGCTGGAAGAAGACCGTGCAAGGAGTAGTCATGTCACAGCTGCTGTTGTGGGTATCGCTATTCATCATCTGAGCAGACAGAGCGTTCCAAGGCGTGTGGTGAGCAGGGAGAGTTGCGATCCCCGTTATTACGGATACCCAGTGCTTTACAAGTGTCTTGGCAAAAGCAAAGGGGTTTGTTAGGTGGGAAACAGCATCTTAAATTCCAGAGCAATATGTGCTTGTCTTCATTTCAGCACTGGTCCTTGTGTCTAAACTCATAAATCTTTGGCCACCTGGGATGTGTCCATGTCCTTGAAAACATCCCAGTGGCTGCAGAGAGTTAGACTGAACATCCCGAAGGTTGTTTTTAAGCCTCTGAGATGTCTATGCAGGAAAAAAAAAAAAAAAAAAAAAGAGGATGCATGTAAAATGAATGCTTAGCAAGGTGCCGGGGGTGGTGGAGATCAGGTCGGTCGGTTGTGATTGAGAGAATGGAGAAAGTGGAGAAGACGGACCCTGTCTTGCTGTGGGGGCTTTGCTGTAAACACAAAGCCACTTTGATTGACGATGGCCCAAGTCCCCCAGGCCTTGTCAGGGAGGGAGAGGCGGAGGCTGGATCATCTTGGGTCAGGTTTGGTGTGCAGCACTGCAGAGCCCTTCGTTGTGCCCTCTTTTGTGCTAGGGAGATATCTTTCAGGTCCGGAGCCAGCGTGGCAGCATCCAAGGAACAAAACAAATGTGTTTGTAGGCTACAGATTCACCTTTCAGGTGATGTAAGTGCTTTGGGCTGCTCCACTTAAAGCCTTTGACATCTGTGGGTGTATGGGTGCAAATACATTGCTTATTTGTTCCTCTTACCCTCCTGGAGTCAGAGCCAGAATTACCTTCGGTCATTACTCTCTCCTGTCTCTGTAAGTATAGACCGTCCTTGAAAGAGAAACAAATGCATCTAAGTAACTTCCCTTCTGAAAAATGTGGGTGTAGATTCCAGGAAAAGACGCTTTCGTAAAACTCATGGTTGTAGGAGGCTTAGCCATGTGACGGCCAGAAACACCAGAAGGAAGAGGTCTCCAGCCAGAGGCCATGGCTTGAAAAATACATGATCGATTACGAGCCTGAAATGTCGCTCTGTGGAAGGAGGAAACATTGGCGTGATGCTCACGGCTCGCAGCGGGAATCACCTCCTGAGCACATCCCTTAGCAGGCATCGGTGCCTCTTGCAGAAACTCTGGTACCCGGCTTCTACCCAAAAGTCTGATGGTTGGTGGAAATTTTGAAGACAGTAATAAGGGGCTGGGACAGCCAGTGAGACTTCAGGGAGTGATGCTGCAGGGGATTAAGAAAAGCTATGGTATTTTGGTGCCGTTTTCCCTATTCTCAGTTTCCTGAAGTTGGATCTTCTCTGTATTGTACTCAGAGGCAAGGAATTAATCTCAGAACATAAAATATACAGATCTCTTCCAAACAACCACATTTTAAATGAAACCAGAGTCCCCTTATGTTGCAGCTTTACATCTTTCTGTCTTCAAATGTTTTGCACGTTAAAGGAGAACTTGAATTTAAGATTGTCCACACCGGCATGACCTCCAACAAATTCCATGTCCTGGATCCCTCTTTTTTTCAGTGAAGGCTATGCCAGGCTTCATGTCTGCTAGTTCTCTAGTCCTTGCATGTTTTCCCATCCGCCTTTTTATGCTGCAACCTCAATATCTTTTTCTTCCTTTCTTTTATCAGGGCAGAAGTTTGAAGACGTGAGCCACAACATATGTCATTGTCCCTTCCTAGAGATGAACAAAGTATATTGTTATGCTCCAAATGTGATACTTTTTTTCCCCCGTTAAATGTTTTCTAGCTGCATAGACCAACCATCTGTTTCTCTTTCTCTCTTCCATCATTCAATTCTTTGCACGTTATTCAAATTAATTATCAATGAAGAACCGGAAAGACTGGATAATCAAATTACAGAATGGCGAGATGGTCAAAGTAACGCAGCACCTTATTAAAAGCCTCCAGATATTTAATAAGACAATACATTCCTCATCTGTTGTTCTAAAGATGAACCTCCAGCCCAATAAATGAAAACAGAGTGACACGTATCTCTTCTTGGTCATTTATTTATGAACATAGGGAATGACATTGACTAACCCCCTTTCCATTCCAGATTTCAGATCACAATCTTCTCCTCTCGGATGTCAAACTAACCCAGATAATAAAACAGCTTGAGTCTCAAGACATTCCCCAGAGAGATAAGAAAGTTCTCTGTTATTTTTCTGTGCTAAAGTGAATCTGGTTTATAAGGCATGAAATTAGCTGTCCTTTAGCTCTGTGGTTATCCCGAAAAGAGGAGGGGGTTTGGTTTTGGGATGAAGGCAGAGCAGCAGCGCTGGCTGCTGTGCCCTTGGACCGTGCGGTTGGACCGTCTTTCGACACCCCTCCGTCGAGCGGTGCTCAGAGAGGGAAATTTATGAGGTTTGGCAGCAGGGTTGGCACGCAGGGAGTGCCCAGGGAAGATGAGGATGGAGGAGAGCTGATTGCGCCCTGTGTGATACCTGAGAGATTCTGGCTCTGACCATCTGTACGGTCTGATGTGCCTAAACCTTTCCCGCAGTAATCCCTCTGGCTGCTTGGCCTCCTCTTGCAGATACAACCACATCACGTGGTGGCTCATCCTCAGCCGTGAAAGCAGAGATTACCCAAAATTTAGGGCTGGAAGAGATCACGTTGTCTGGTCACGAGCCCCAGGGGACCAAGTCCGCTTACCCCACTCCTGGTGACCAGGCTGCTGCCTCTAACAATTTGGTAGCTTTCTTTTTCAACTGCAGTTTTACTGATGGGACTTGAGGGCAGCTTTGCCTCTGTGCCGAGAGTGCGGGATGCCCCGTAAGCCGCCTCTTCTCTGGGTAAGCATCCTTCAGGGGCTGCAGCTTCACTCGGCTGGGCCCCTCGGGTCTGCAGCGGCCAAGAGTAGAGTTGTGCAATTAACACAAACAGTTGTCGCCATTTCGTGCGGTTCCTGACGACAAGTCGTTTGCTTCGGTATTATCCCCATCCTTTTTTTCTCCCTCCTCCAAAGCCTCTTCCATTACCCCCCCCGCCCCCAACCCAAATTCGTCAGAGCCTCATAGCCATCGCAGCCTGCAAAACGTCCTCTTCACATTCTCCTGCCGCAATTGCACATAATTAAGCGGTACATTTACATGTCAGACTAAACCCACTGTCCAAGCTGCTCGTTCTGCTTTGTGCAGCGCTGTGCCAGGCGTCCTCCAGAAAGGATGCAAATCACGGCACAGAAAACATATTACGAGTGGCATGCAAGATCTGTGCCCACTTTGCCCATTGTGTCAAGAAAACAGAAATGCTTGTCAAAATACCAGCTCGAGTAGGAGCTCGCGGCTTCTGGAGGAATAAAAGAACCATGTTGGCAAGCACAGGACTAGACAGGCAGATGTCCTCCTCTCCACCCACTAGAATTTTATTGGCAATTGAGTTAACAACCTCTTTGCATATGAAAGTAACGGAGAGGCGCTGCTGTGGCCTCGCTGGCAGGAGACTTGGCTGCAAAACCAGTGAGACATTTGACAAGGAAGCAATATGTTAGCAACATCTCTTCATCCGTGTTATCAGGGCCAAATTGCCACGGCACTTGCAGCCATGTGGAGGCATTAGATGCAAAGTGTTAGACGCCCTGCCATTCTTCCTCATCATTTTCTCCTTTCTCTTATCCCTTTTTCAGAGCAGCCTGGTCCTGACACTTCTCTTCAAGTGGCTCCGGAGCCAATCCTGCCTCGTGCTGCTGTATATCCTTAGAAAATAGACTGCCAGGTGCCGAACACCCACATTTTGAAATTATGGCTCATGGTAATAAATGGTTCTAGGATTTTTTGTTTGCGGGTTGGTTTGGGTTTTTTTTGCCCCCCCCCCCTTTTTTTTTTCTTTTTCTGTAGAAGCAATTGAATTTTCAAATTTTCCTTTAAGAGGTCACATTTCCAAGCTGATGAATGGGAGGAGTACAGGCTGGCAAAGCCTCTCCCTCCATTGAATCCTCACAACAGAATTTGTACCCCACAGCAGTTGTCCCCATACCCTTTAGATCTGCAGACTCCCCTGAGTTTCTGCAGTGAATTTGCAGACTTCCCTGTAGCGGACTGACAATAACCTTGCAGCGATGAGCTATTTTTCATGGGTCTCTGGATACTGTGGTGTAGCCAAATGTGCCTGTGGACCCCTGGTAAAGAGGTGCTGTAGAGAAATCCAGAGTGGTCTGAATGGGAAGAGAAGTTATAACCAAGTCAGCAGTTTCTGGGTCATTTTGGAGGACCCTGTGTAGCCACAGTGTGCAGCAGAAAGTCTGTCCCTGCATTTACCAGGGAGAGAGGGAGGGATGGGGAATACTGTAGGAAACCTGCCCAGTCTCCCACCCAGTCATCAAGCCCTCCCCAAAAACCAAGCCCAACAAGGCTTGACAGGGCAAGGCTTTGCAACAGGACTGTTTTCTCACCGGTTCCTTCCCGCTCTCTTTTCAGGCTCATGGGGTTTAGTAAGCCATTGCAAACCGCTGGGGTCACATTCTGCTGTCCATACAGCTCGCAGGTGAACAACTCTCCCATTAAGCATCGAGGGATTATGGAAAATTTCTGTAACTAAAGAATGAAATTGTGGCAGGCAAGCTGGAGGTGACCAGGTTTGCCCATCTCCTTTCTGCATTGTCCCAGTGACTGACCACAGGCCCAGAGCGCCGGTGTCCGTGCAGACCTTTGCACTGCACGCTGTCCGTGGGGACACCGTGAGCTCTCTCCAGGCTGGCTCTGTATCGTGCTGTGTTTTCCTTTTTCCGCTCCTCCATGCCTTCTTCCCAAGCATCGCTCTTTGAGAAGCATCATCAGTGCTGCTGTGGTTTCTCCTATACACCATACAGGTGTCCCTTCAGGCTGATGGTCAGGGCACAACGCATTCCAGGCTGTAACACATTGCAGCTCCCCATCTCACTGTCGTCCCTGCGATGGCCAATAAAGCCATCCTGTTGTAATGCCTAGGGAAGGGTACAGCCATGCTGCGTGCAATTTCTCACAACAATTTCTTGTCTTTCAGCTGTTATCATCTCGAGCCTGAGGTCTGACTCTACTAACTCTGTGTTTTAAAGCCTCCTCTCCCCTCGGGGTCAGCAGCATGCTGGCATGCCACCACAAGCCGAGCTCTTTGTGCAACTGCAGCACCTAAGCCGAAGATGTACCCCAGGGTTCCTACACCTTCCTCTCCTTGCAGGTTTTCCCAGCTTGCCTGCCAGCCCCAGGTAGGACAGTCCGTCTTCCCTGCCTCCCCCCTGCTCCCCAACACCCCTCTGACTTGTTGAATCATCGCTCCAGCCCTGAGTGACTGCTAGGTCACAACGCTCATTTTGCAAGGATGAGAGAGCAAGCTTTTATCGTCGCTTCAGGTGCCCCAGGTGAGATTAAGCATCAAACTTTAGTGATGCTGGGGACAAGCTGGCTGGTGGAGAGGCCGTCTATCCAGTGTCCTCCCCCTGACGTCCCATGGAATTAGTTTTACCATAATCCCAAAGGTACCGAATCTAGAAATCCTGCTGAAAAATCCCACCTGATAATTTCTTTCTGCTTCTCATTCCTCCAGACAATGGTCACAGACGTGTTTCTTTTGCAAGGTCACTGCTCTAGTCCAGGGTCAGAAGTCCCTTGGGTTCTTCTTGGTCGGTGGAAAGAAGCACTGAAGCTTGTTCCAGCTCCTGTGGATGGCAGAAGAACTTCCCCAACTATCTGGCTGGTGTTCCCAGATCAGCCTTTCCTTGCTGCCCGCCTCGATGTGGATGTAGATTAACCTCAGTGTTAACTGGAGAATGTTTCTCACACCCCATCCAACACATTGCCCTGCGTGGGAAAACGTCTGCTGGACTTAACTGGAGATGTTGCCCCTTGAGTTGCTGGTGAAGCTATCCCAATGCATTGCATAGTCACGTAAACCACTGTAACACACGCCTGGGTATTTTTCTGGGGTAAAAAGCGCTAGCACACTTTCACATTTTGTCTTCACATTTTCCCATTATGTACTCAACAGAGTACATACGTATTCGCTGTTGTGTTTCTCTTGTGTTGTCGTGGACTTTTCCAGACTGGGATCCAGGAGCGCAGGAACAGACATGCACAGCACGATTCTCCTTTTTCTGCTGTATCACTTGCAGTCGTCATCCAAAATACTCTGTCAACCCTCAGCAAGGGGACACTGAATTGCTCACCTGTAGGTTACTCCACTCTCGAAACAAGGCTGGAAAGGGGCCATCAGAGATGTTCCTGCTGCTCTGTGTGCTAACATGTTTCTGCCTCAGGCTGGAAAGGAAATAATCATTTACTTCAAACATCCAGATGAATGTAGAGCACCAGGGACAGATTTAGCTGCAGTAGCTACGGCTTTCCCTGGTCTGTGGCAAACGTGTAGCTGCGACCTGGCTTGGGGTATGTTTAAGGAGGAGGAGGGGGCACTGAACAGGGGAGGCAGAGCAGCTCATCTGAGACTACAGCAGCTACGTGGGGGCAATTTGTGCTGGAGCCTAATGAGGGAGAACGTTGGCTCCTTGTATTTTCCCCTGCAGATGAGATCCTTAGAGAGGACTCTCTGATTCTCTGCTTTCTCTCAATGGCTTTCCATCAGTGAAACATCTGTTAGTGTCTGGAGAGGCTTCCTCATGGTAGAAGCTGAAGCATGGAGCTGTTTCCCAAAAATTCAGCTCCCGTTACATTTCTCTGAGTCCACACATCTGTGTGGGTAACCCTGAACACGTGACACACCGTGAACAGACACACCGGTGGCTCCCCACATCTGCAGAGACTGAACTTCCCCTATGATGTGAAGATGAAGAGGAGGTCCTTCTTTGCACCGGTCCACGTTACCCATGCGGGATCTGCGGGAGGACACACTGGTGAGCAGGGATGCTTATACCTCTTTCACTTTGTTGGGGGTTGACCCTGGCTGTACCCAGATTCCCACCAAAGCCATTCCATCGCTCCCCTCCTCAACTGGACAGGGGAGAGAAAAAAATTAACAAAAGGCTGGTGGGTGGAGATGAAGACAGGGAGAGATTGCTCACCAATTACTGTCATGGGCAAAACAGACTCAGCTCAGGAAAATTAATTTAATTTATTACCAATCAAATCAGAGTAGGATAATGAGAAATAAACCCAAATCTTAAAACACCTCGCCCCCACCCCTCCCTTCTTCCTGGGCCCAACTTCACTCCCCATTTCTCTCCCCCCCCCCCCCCAGCGGCACAGGGGAACGGGGAATGGGGGTTGTGGTCAGTTCATCAC
>VXBL01009961.1:233982-256147 GCA_013400195.1 Aramus guarauna
CCCCCCCCCAGCAGCATTTCTTATCTTGCAGTGGTTTTGCAGCTCATTAGTAAATATGGCAATGGGAAGGGAATTGGGCGATGCTGGGGTTTGCCAGGGGCCATGCCTGGGGAAAGGCTGGTGCCTGCCCCGGGAAGCCTTGGCAGCAACCCTGATTTACGGGGGAACACAAGCTGTCGCATCGGCAGCCCATCGAATCGATGATCCTGGAGTAGCGTTGAGGTGTTGTAAACCTCCGTCTTCTCGTCCAGAAGGAAATTACCATCTTCCTGTGGCCGGATAAACCCCTACCAAATATTGACTGGTGATAAATAATTGCGCAGTTATCATCACCCAAATCGCTGGGCCACTGCCAGCAGGGACAAAAGCAAAAATACCTGGAGAACAGGCACCAAGAGATGTTTTTGCTGCGTGTTGTCTGAAAAGCAGAAAAGCATCCCTTAATACCGAGATGCTGTTGCGGGAGCGCAGCCTGTGTGTTTATTTTGCAAATAGCCAGTCTAGTCCCGTCCATAACACTTAGGCTGAATGGGAGACTAAATAAAGGTTAAATGGAGACTGATGTTCCTATTTGTATCGGGAGAAGTCCTAACTCTCTTTTAGCTGCCTTTTCCAGAACAGCTCCTGGGTTAAGCTGCTGCCTCGCCAAACCCACTGCAGTGAGCGTTTTTACCCCCAAGTTTGCCTTGTTTCCAGTAGGCCTCTTAATTACAGGCAATTAAAAATTAAAAGAGAGGACGGCAGCAAGCAGTGGGCAAGAGTTGTCAACAACCAGATGTGACCGAGTGCATCGCTCCAGAGATCATATTTACACTGAAATAAAGACAGAGATAAACTCGTGAAAACCCATCTAGCTCCTTCGTGTATAATTAGACCCAAAATTTTTCAATGAAGTCACCTCTCCTTGAAAGATGCTGTTTAGCCAAAGCAGAGTCTTTTCGTGGTGAGGTATTCACGGGACAAAATCCTGTTTTGAGAAAACTATTGGCAAATCGTGTCATTGCTAGCAGAGCAAAACGCCGCGGTCTTTCCTTTCAAGGAAGCTCGGGGTTTACTTTCTTTAGAAACCCCAGACCTGAATGGTAATTACAAAATTTTAAGAATTGGCTGGAACAAAAGGGGAATGTTCTTGCTTGTCCTGGCACAGAGCATTTTGTAAGAGATCTTTGAAATATTTTATTTTCCTCCTGAATGCAACGAAAACGAATGCAGGAAACGCCAGGATCCTGAGCAAAACACAAATTTAGACCTTGACTTCCTCCATGCCAACATCTGGAATGAGGGCGGCCATATGTAAACAATCGATCTTTAAAAAAAACACAAAATCAAGCCAAATCCCTCTCGAATCAACCCAGAACTCCTCCAGTCACCGACAAGGAGGGATTCAGGTTCAAGGGGAGACCCATCCACTTTCTTTGCTCCTCATGGCTGGAGATTGCCCTCAGGAGCAAACCGTGCTCCCCCCTGCCCCAGGAAAAGCCACCTACCCGGGGCCTTCCAGCAAATGCAGTGAATGGAGGGCGAATAAATGGAAATAGCAGAGTGATTGCCAATTAAATGCTCTTTAAAATTTAATCTGAACATTAAACCTAACAGCGATCTGCACTTACAGTATCTGCCCGCTGGGGCTGGCTCAAGCATCTATGCCCCGAGCCCCACGGGGTCTGCCAGGGCTGGGCGTGCTCCCTTTCGCAGCGCTTTTGGAGGTGCCATGGGAGTCCTTGGGTGCAGTGCTTGTCTCCTCCAAGCCAAAGTGCCCGGGGGAGCCCATGGCTGGAGTGCCCCCAGCAGCTGGGAGCATCCCTTTCCTGCTCAGCACCATGTGTTTCCTTCCCTGGGCATCTCCAGCAGCTGGTCGTCCTGGTCCTTGGTTCACTGGGCACCTTTTGGTTCATTTGGCACCAGCTCTGGCTGGTGTCCCCACTGTCTCGCTGCCCCGCTCCCGGGCACAGAGGACCCAAGGGAAGGGGTCCTGTCCCTTGCTTGTAGGGAGCACAGCTTGCAGACAAAGACCTAGCTGGGGAAAAGGAGTCCACGAACGGCTGCAACAAGGGGACTGGGCATGAGGGTGCTTTTTTAGGGCTGGTGACCAAACTGGGGCTACCAGAGAGCATCCCTACACATCTCCTCCACAGAAGGCCACTAGTGCCCTGAGACTACACCCAAGGCATCTTCTCCTGCCTGGCCCCCAGCCCAGGAGCCCAGGTGCCTCCATGGCACTGCTGGGGAGATGCCATCCAACACTGGGGACAACGGAGGCAAGCTGCCAGGGGCCCAGCACCGCGCTGTCTGCTGAGCTCCCCCAGCTTGGTGGGGGCCAGGAGAAAAGCTTTTCTCAATGAAAGCTGCTTTGTGATAACCAAAATACGCTGGCATGGCAGTTTGAAGACTAGATTTTTTGGGGAGTAGCTGCGGTTATAAAATAAAGGCAGATTGAAAGCAATGACACTTCCTTTGTGTGAACATTTGGGGCAGCAAAGTCTCATCCCGCGAACATTCACAAGACCTGAGATCTGGGAGGGCACGGGCAAGGTCACAGCCACAGCTCAAGCTGGAAATGACACTTTTCACTCATGTTTCCACTGGTGCAGTAACATGTTTTTTAAGTTGCACCGTTCGCAGTGTTGTTCTTCTGCCATTAGATGTCTCTGTGTGCTACATGGAGCTCGGACAGGAGGTCACTCCTGGTAAACAAAGGTCACCATGCTGGAGCTCGAGCAATGCAGAAGCCTTGGGGCTTTTTGTCTCTGTAGCTTTTGTCTGGTTTCTTTAAGGAATGCCTTTTCTGTAGGAGACAGGGGCTGTGACTCCACAAAGATGAAGCTGGTGCACTGATGAATTTAGGTGGTCATGGTATATCTATGTGGTTTTAGCACTCGGGTTACCTCCAGGTCTGTCAGATGGAGCAGGCACCAAAATGCTGGACCCCGTGGGGATGTTTGGGTTATAAAGTGCAGAATGGGACTGTTCAGTAACAAATCGCCGGGGTTCAACTCATCAAGCAACACATCTGCACGTCCAGTACCTCCTCATCACATCCCACCAACAGCCAGGAAGCGGGGAGATGCAAGAAAACATTATTTGTCAGCTATCAATATTTTTTCCAAGAGCGCCATTTGCAATGTGGTTTGGTGAGCCGTTTTGGCAAAGTCCTGCTTTTTCTAGAAGGGGCTGATCCCTCTGTATTTCCAACATATGCGGGGCCTCGGAATGACAAACAAAGCCCATGCCTCTTAAACCTTTTCGCAGAGACAAGCTGTGTTGCATCCATTGCGGATCCAGCCTCAGCTGGAGCAGCAAGTACGACGCAGATTACGAGCCGCACGTACTGCCAGCACTCAGAGAAAGGGCCCAGCTCTAACAGCTCTCCAGGGGACATTGGAAACAGCACAC
The DNA here is from genome assembly GCA_013400195.1 of Aramus guarauna. Lineage (NCBI taxonomy): Eukaryota > Metazoa > Chordata > Aves > Gruiformes > Aramidae > Aramus > Aramus guarauna. The sequence goes on from VXBL01009961.1 coordinate 237,376, forward strand.
GCCTGTCTGTAGCTGTGCATGATTTTTTCCACATTTGTAATTGCAGCCTTTTTCCCCTTTTGGTGGTTATTAATGTTGTTCGTTTCCTCAAAAATTACATCTGTTTAGATGTTAATTGAGTTAATTGTTACCATTCAGCAGCTGGAGCAGCAATTTAGCACCTGCTAATAAAGATGCTCGGTTTGAAGTTGTGTGAAAATGACCATATTATAGGATTGCTGTTGTACTGTGGTGCCAAAAGTGAGAGCGGCAAAGTTGGTGTGCAGTAATGGATGGAGAGATGTGCTGGAGGGTGGTTTCTTTGAGCACAGCGTCAACTTTCAGAGTCAGAGATCAGTAAACAAGCTGAGCAATCATGATACGGAGCCATTGAAGCCAGAGAAAAAAAAAACAAAACCAAAAACCAGAGAAAATACAGGTGGCAAGTACGGAGTCAACAGTAAATACTGTCTCTCTTTTAGAAAAAGAAAGAGAGCTTATCTGTGACAGGCTACCTGGGTAGAATCAAAGGAGGAAAGTAATGTAAAAAAGAAGGAGTGATGGCACACACTAACAGACCTTTTACTAAGTGTTTCCGTGCCCAGTGACGTAAGGACCTTCCCATAAAGAAAAGGCAGGAGGCTCTCAGGAAAGGACGAAGTTGGTGCTGGAGCAGTGCAGGTCTGGGACAAGCTTAATGACGCCCGCGGTGAGCAGGGCGGCAATTTCACTTTGCCTCTGCGATGCCAGGCTGCGTGGGGACCCCTGCCCTGCGGGTGGGATGGCGTGTGTGAGACCCCCGCGCTCAGGGACCACGCACGCACCCCGGCACGGCCAGCCCGCGTGTGCAAGCGGTGGCGTGCAGGGAGGAGGGCTGCTCGGCGTGCAGTAGAAATGGTGGTGAGGCTGTTTGGGCCATCGACCTTTCTGTGCGATGCCCCAGGGGACCGCGGCCAGTCACCCCAGGCAACGCGTCGCTCAGCGCGGAGATGCTCTGTGCTGGTGGGAAACTCGCAGCGCGATGTTGACTCCCCTCCACCCTCCAGTTACGTGTGGATCTCCTTCACTGGCCGAAGCACGGAGCTTATTTCCTACCCTTTCAGAAATTTTTAGCTTTGCTTTTGCTGTCCAGCATCCTCCCAAGGACCACGTACTTCCTCGTGGTGCTCACCGTGAGCTCTCGCTGAACCACAAACTGCAGCCACCTCTGTCTACTCTGCATCAGGACCGGCGCGCTGCCCTGTACGTAATTATAACCGACCAGCACAGCTACATTTGAGGGCATACGTGCTGTGTTGAGTCGTGTGTTTCCTTTGGCTGGGGTGAGGTCCTCAGCAAGGATGCGAGATCATACATTTTCATCGTGTCATGTCAATGTTTCATTGCTTTTATTTCACAGAGAGGATTACATCCACGGAGGGTCTGCAAGGAGAAGCAGAATTGCCCAGGGATGCGCCTGTCCGGCTGCATCACGGTGACCTCAGCCAAGTCACCAGAGGCATTTGGAGAGAGGTGGTGTTTTGGGGAGACCCCTTCAAAGCCCTTGCTGAAGCACAGAGCAGAGGAAAAAGCCGATTTCTCCGGAGGAAAGGGTATTTCGGAGCAGCGGGTGAGTCAGAGCCGTCCTCCCTCCCACACAGCTTCACTATTTTGGCTCCCAGGCGCACACGCACGCTCTCCGGGCTGTGCCGTCTCCCCTGCGCACAGAGACGGGGCACACAGGGGCACAGTGTGTTTTGGGGAAGCCACGCATGGCCCCCCCATGCCGTCACTGCCCTAGGGCTGCACAGCACCCATCTCTGGTGCTGCAGCACACGGGGTGATTTCAGTGCACGGGACGCCAGCCTGCAGGATGCCGGATAGCACCCCCCCGTTTTGGGGAGTACGCCCTGATGTCCTGCATCCCCTTCCCAGCGTGCTCGTGCTTGCCCCATCACGCGTGGTGGTCTGGGAGCCACCCGCAGCTGCCAGAGCTCCTTCCCATCCCACCACGACGAGTCTTCTGGGGTTGGCAGAGATGGGTTTCAAAGAGGGCAGGGAATACCCTTCTCACCCCTGCCAGAAGGGACGACAAATCTCACCCTGTTGCCGCCTGGAAGGGGTTAATGAGGAGCCTTCTTACCTACCCAGGCTGTAATCAAGTGCCTAATTAAAAACTGCTGAAGAACAACAGGCTTAAAAGGAAGGGCAGGGCTGCAGCAAGGTTTTGGGGAGGGTTTTTCTGCAGGGTGGCTGGGGGAGCAGCAGGCTATAGACCAGTGAAGGGTGCTGTGGTGTCGGCTGGTGCTGTTAGTGCTCCGAGAGGCTGCTGGAGCTGCACAAGCAAGGTTGGTGCAAGAGGTAAGGAGTCCTGTTGGGTTTTTACACTGACAGGAGGGGAAGGAGGTCCCTGGGAAAGATGAGGTCACTTGGGGAAGATGGTGGAGACAGACTGATATGTGGGCTTGCTGGAAAGGTGAGAGGGTCTGGAGCAGGGGGAGGCGGCGTGTGCTCCTTGGGGAGATTTTTTTGCCCGAGGCTTCAGAGAACGCACAAGAGTGTGCTTGCCTGGCACGTGGGCATTTGCACAAGGGTTAAATGTATGAGTAAATCCTTTCTCTGCTGCTGTCCTGGCCGTTGCTTTGGCTGACTGCTGTGGGGCAGTGCCGTCGGGGGAGCGGCAGGAGGAGCGTGGGTGTCAGAGCACGGCCGTGCTCTGGGGTGTGTTGGCCAGGCACGGCTGTAACCTGGCTCTAGCACATCCTCAGCTGAGGGAATTGTTCCTCTTGTGTGTGCCCGTGCCAGCCGGTCCTGCTGGTGCACTCCGGGCTGGTGAACAGCCCCATGCTTGCAAAGCCAAGACCTTTGTCGGTGCACCACAGCATCCCGCTTCCCTGTAGGGCTGCTGGGGAGACCTGCTCGTGTCCCACGTCTCCGTCCGGGGCTGCAGATATTGCCAAAGCCTGCCTTGCAGCAGTACCAAATGGGCAGCAGATCGCAGAGATAAGCGGGGTCCTCTGTGCCCGCACAGGCAGGCTGCAGCCTTGGACACTAACCCCGTGTTGTTGGGTCTGTCTGCTCTAGCAGCTCTGCTAAACTGTCCCTGTGCCCCGACCCACCCTCCTGGTGGCACTGGCTTGGTCGGCCAGCACTGGGAAGTCAGCACGCTCATGCTGGTGTGGGTCACTGGGAGGACGTGGGTTTGCTGTGGCTGCGCGTGTGCCTCTGGCAGCAGCATCTCCTCTGCCCTCCTCCCACGGCAGCAGGTCTGTGTGGTTCCCTGTGTCCCCTCGCAGAGCTACAGGGTCCCGCACAGCAGCGTCCCTGGTATTGCTGTGCTGTCATAGCTCTTACAATTGGGGATATCCCGGTGCTCTTCCTCTTATTTTTTTGCATTCCCATTAGCTCATTTACTGGGAATCCAGCCTGCAGATTGCTGTGCTATTGCCTGCTGACGGATGTGGCTGAAACTGTTTTCTTGAGACTTCGAGGAAAAGGCTGCCGGCCAAGGAGAGGGGAAGTGCACACCGTGGCACAACCTCGGCAGCCGGAGGTGTTTGTTTGGTGTAAAGAGGTGACCCTACAGCGCACTGCAACCAGGGACTTGGCATAAAGCCTACCAGGAGGAGAGAAACCTGAAGCTGGTGGTGGGATGATGTGCTGGGACAGAGGAAGCGCAGAGCCGAGCTGGTGGGGAGGGTGGGAAAAGCTGCTCATGAGATCTTCCCCCGGCCAGGGCAGGCTGGTGAGGGCACGATATGGGGCGGGGGGGGAGAGGATAAAGACGCAGAGGGTGCAGAAGCCCACCCTGCTGCTGCTTCTCCCATTTCACCACCTTCTGGTAACTGCTGGTCCCTATTCTGGGTAGCCCTGAAGCTGCCTTTGGTGGCCACTGGTGGTTTGGGCGCTGGAGGTACCGTGCTGCTTGTTGTGATCTGGGATGAGGGCTTCATGCCTTCCTCCAAAGCTGAACTTGTAACATTAACCCTGCGGCTGCAGCACCCAAAGGATCCTCTGGATGATCCCCGCTTTGCTGCCAGGAGGTGGGCAGCGCTGGCTTGCGACGCCTGCGCTTTCCCACTCGACGGAAGGCGTGGAGCTCCGTCTCCGGGCTGGAAGAGCGATTGCTCCTCCCGTGCTCAGCATTGCCGCTCTATTTCTGTGCGGCAGGGTGTTGGGACTTAGCATGCTAAAGATAAAACGGTGGAATTTAATACTCTCAAGTCCTTTGCATTCCAAAACCCAGTATGAAATCCCTGCTTATGTTTAAATAATCTGTATGTTTGAGGAAAGGATTAGGAGCCGGTGGAGGAGGCAGTGCTTTCTTCATTTCCCGCAGGGAAGTGCAGAAGGGAGTCCTTGGGAAAGTCAGCTTGCTGAAGAGCAGAAAAGGCAACCCAGGGATGCTTCCAGCAAGCTCCACATATGAGTGAGAGCCAGGAGACAGCTGCTCACAGAGGCAGGGGAAGCAATAAATAGTGAGAAATAACATTTAATTACTTCTCACTCCTACCAGTCTGGGAAAGAAGATCTCTGAGGCTTGGTGGAAAGGGACCATGTTCTGGTTGTGGCTGATTATTCTTCATCAGGTGAAGAACCACCCTGAGTAACAAAGATCAGGGCATCCCTGCTGTAACCCCTGGTAAAGCCTTGGTGGGACTGCAGGGTGGCAGCCACCACGGAGCTGCTCAGGTCTTGCTGCTGGGCTTGGCTTGCTAGTGGCAAAGATTGGGCAAGTGGAAGGTTGTGCCTGAGCCAAGCTGGCCGTTGGGGATCCTGAGGCTGCGGATGCTGTGACCACACCATCAGGGTCCCTTCTGCCCCACATGTGCAGGGTCCACCCCCTGGGTGGCCGTACCAGCAGGTACGACCCTGTCTCGGTTGGGCATGAGTGATGAGCAGAGGGCAGGGAGGGAGAGCGTGGAGGAGGAAGGCTTATAAACTTCCCTGGCTTTGGGTGGAAACGGAGTTGGCTGCTGCTGAGACAAAACGCCTTGACTCTCCCTTTTGAGGCCCAGAAGCACTTGCCAAATTCAGCAGGGCTTTTCTATCCGTCACCAACCTCCTCCATCTGTCAGCCTACTCCTACCCTTCCTCTACAGCTACAACGGGGAGAAATCGGTGATGGGGGCTGTTGTGTGGGGCTGTTGCTCTACAAGTGGGTGCCTTTCTGGTGCCACCTCTGCTTTCACTTGTTTCCGAAATGGCAATTTGAGGCACACCAGGTAAACACCCCGCTACAGCTTGATAATTATGGGCTGTAGTAAATGACTGCAGTCACAGGTGGTAGAGCCAGGAGGAACTGCCACATGGCCTGCATCCCACGTAGGAAGAGAGGAGCATTCACATGCAATGAAACGGTATTTACCATGTAATTACCTTAGTGCTGCATGGTAATTACTATACAATTAAATGGTCAATGGGGACTGTCTAAACAAAGAGGACTCAAGTGACATCTCTGTCCTGAGGCTTAAAATATTACAGTGTGGTAAAGGGGGCATGGAGGTTGTAAAGTATTGAGGGAATGTGATGGGTATAACAACTCCCTGACTTCTCTGAGTTGAAGCTGGCAAGGAGTGAGAAGGAAGCATCTTAGTTGTCGGTGCCACCCTGGAGAACAAAGGACTGGTGTTTATTGTAAAAATAGAAATGACAAACTCTGTGGCGAGGCTGCATACAAGATGAATGTCCATGCTCCCTTTTTTTTCCCCCGCTTACAGACGCGTACCGCAGCGTGTGAGCCCGGGGATGCCCTCCCTTGGCTGCTGGGCATCAGCAGGCGTGGGGAAGGAAAGGGGTACCTCCTGCTTAGCCCCAGCTACCTGCTCCCGTTCCTGCTGGCGGTTCAGTGACCGGTTGGTCCCTGCAATGCTGCGTTGCCCATCCCATTCCTTCCAGGGTGTGGAAGGGCCATTTAAAACCCAGCAAGGACTCCTTCCCCGTGCTGCTGCCGTGTTCCCTGCACTGTGACTTGTCCTCGCCTGGCTCCCCTTACAACTAATTAGCACCTTGACATTTACACAGCGAGCGAGGCAGCCTTGATGTTTGCGAAAGAACAGAAGGCACATCTGTCTGCATGATCCATTTGAAGAGGAGGAACATGGCTATGTGGTGTTTATAGCAGGCAGTTGGGGGAGGAATTAATTTACAAAATTTTTTGAATGAAAACAATTCCAATAACTTAAGTGCCCTTTCCCTCCCACGTCAGCTGTTTACAAACTGTTGAGTTGAATCTGTCCCACATGTCCTTTGAACCTACCAGTAACAGAAGAAAAAAAAACTGAAAAGCATCATGAAAAACTAATTTTAAAAAAAAAAAAAAAAAAGAAATCCTGCCCACGGAGTTCAAACAACTTGTCTTGCTTTAGCTTACACCAGTCTTCATGTACTCAGACAAATGTCACCAGAACTAGACTTAATTGACTCCATTTTGCTCTTTATCCTCATTAAAGAGGAATGTAGTTGTTCTTCACTGTCTCTTCACCCTCTACACCTGCCCTGTGGAGGTGCTTTGTGTAAGGTGGTGATTAACTTTATTTGTGGGGCAGCAGACCTGTGGAGTTTGAGGGCATCCAACCGTTGTGGTGACGGAGCTGGGGCTCTTCCCCTTCCCTGCCCAGCCGGAGCACGCCCGTGCTTGCTCTGTCCTTTCTCCGTATGGAGGCTATGCCTTGTGGTACGGACCAGGGAAGCTTTCAGGGGTCTTAAAAAGTCCCTATCCTGCTTTACCTGGGGTGTGGAGGGAGCGGGAAAGCCCCCAAGCCTACTGCATCGTCGTCTTAGCTTAGGTCTGGCACATATCCCTTGGGTGTTAATGCATGGCAGATGGGCCAGCTGCTGCTCTGGGGGGACTGCGGGAATGGCACTACTTAGGGGGCAAATACAATGCAGAGAGGAGCACGGCAGCAGTGGGCAGGTGCTGCAGGTGAGTCCTGCTTGCTGGCAAATTTTTTTAGGTTTGCCTTGAATTCCTGATGACTTCTTCCTGCTTTTAAATGGGGGGCGGGGGGAGCTAATTGAAGGGAAAGGATTGCAATTAAAAATGCTTCTTGTCATTTTTTTTTTTTCCTAAGGAAATCTCTGGCTCATTAGCATTGTGTAAGTGTCTCCTGCATGATGTCCCTTCAAGCTTTCCAGAAGCAAAGCTAAACCCTGCCCTCTGGTATTTAGCGATCTGCCATAGCAAAGCCAGATGGTGAAGTACAGGGGAAATATCAACTTTTTTTTTTTTTGCAAGGAGGATAAAGGAAAGGCGAACCACTATCCCTGGCCAAATATAAGTGGGGCAAAGTTGATAGGGTACCACTTTTGTAGGGAGCTGATGGCTGTGGTTTGGGGTTCCCTGCTTGCAGGTGATGAGTACAACCCACTTGGTCATGGCAGGAGTTATCTGGGATTTTAAAAAAAAATAAATGCGGAAGTGTTCTCATTTGGTCAAAGTCAGGGTATGACACAGGCCAAACAGAAACAGCACAATAANGTTCTCATTTGGCCAAAGTCAGGGTAAGACTCTGTTGAATTTGGGATGCAGGGTATCTCCAAATGCCTGTGGGAGGCCAGTGAGTTCAGGTGGCTTCAAGTGTTTTCTCAGCCCGAAGCTGCCTGTTTCAAGGAAAAGAAGGTTTGAGGCTTGCCTTGCTCTGCTCTGGTTTTGTGCAACCCACAGGCCAAACAGAAACAGCACAATAATAAGCCTGGGATGCTGCCTGTGTGTCCAGCTGCTTGTCTGCTTGCGATAGGTATCACAACAGTGAACCTGGTACTTCATCGTTGACTTCACTGTAGCAGGATGTAGTCCCAAGTCAGGAGGGCTAACACAACCTCTGCAGAGTCCTGCAGCATCTCAGAAAGATCCTTCTGCAGCACATGGGTCCTCACAGCAAATAAAGGTATGGGTTGCTCTGGCTTCCTTGGGTTTAACTTTGGATACTAGCTGCTTTGTGACATGGTCACCTGCTTTACAGGTCCGTGCTGTGAGTTTTGGAGTCACCTGGTAGCTTTAATGTTCTAGTTTAGGATGCTGTACAACCTTGAAAAGTCTTTGAAGGTTTTTGCATGTGTTTGAGGTGGAAGTGCTCAAGGACAGTTTGGATGGGGATTTGGGTGACCTGGGCTAGTGGAGGGTGTCCCTGCCCATGGCAGGGGGGTGTGGAACTAGATGGGCTTTAAGGTCCCTTCCAACCCAAACCATTCTATGAACCTATGAAGTTCTTGGAACTTTGTTCTGTGGGATGGATTGGACTCTGGTGGTTACCTACCCTACCTTCTGGGATTTATGCTGGAAAAGCTGTCTTGGAGGTAGGAACTCCCTGCTCTGCTCCTCTTCATGCAGTGAGATCTTGAGTCTTCCTTGAGATGGAAACCAGCATGCTCTTGTTCCACCCTCCACCATCCGCATGGTGGAAAGGGTTCTCATGGTGGTGCCGTGTCAAGACCAGCCCCACCTGCAGAACAAGTCTTGCTCTGAAAACAGACAGGAGAACAAAACCTACTCTTGTATCAATGAGGCCGCAGTCCAGCACTGCTCCTCCACCTCCATCCCTGCTCAGAGATAGGTTATCACCATGCTGCCACAGAAATGCAGCAGGGCTGAAGCGTCTCCTCCCAGACATGATGAGAAGGTGGCAGCCCTTTGGGCACGCTTTTCCTTTGCATGTGTCAACAAGTTGTCAGCGAGGCTCCTGGTCCTGTAGTAAATCATGGTGGTTTTGCTCCCAGCAGCGGCAGATATCAGGAGATGGATCTACTGCATCGTGGGGAAAAGACCTGGCTATGGATGGTGAGGGGCTTCTCCCCGAAGGGCTCTGCAATGGCTCCCCTGCTCACCCCCTCGGATGACATGGACAGGGACATATGCAAAGGGCTGGGCTGATGTGGGGTTGCTCAGAGTAACGCTTTACATTGAGCTCCTGTGTCCTCCCTCCCACCTGCTTGTTGTTAAACATCTGTTTAAATACACGGGCTAACACATCTGCCGGCAGTGCTTTGATTAAGGATAAAACTTTATTCAGTGGTGAAAAGTAACTTGAAACTTGTGAAAGGAGGGAAGATGAGGGGAGAAACACGTGCAGCGTAATAAAAGCTGAATTTTGAAGGCTCTGGGACTGCTCCTCTATTCCCCGTCTCGTTGGCTGCTCCTAGGCAGCAGTGCCCATAGCAACACTGCCTGGTGCAAGCAAGGCTGCAGCGATCCCACGGGCATCCCTACCACGAGAAGGACCCGAATTAAGGTGCCGTCTGCTGTGGCTTTCCCCCTCAAACCCGGCTGAGCAGCGCTTGTGCCAAGCATCCCGTCGGGAGGAGGTGAGGGATCTTTCATCCATCAGGGATGCTGAATGAGAGCTACACCTCTCCTGGCTGTGAATGCAGCAGATCTACAAACCTTCCCCTTTTATATTAGCAACTTTCCCCATGTAACCACGTTCCTGTGGGTTGGGGTTGAATGAAGAGAAGCTCCTGTTTTAATTTTTGCTGTCAGGAGTAACGGGTAAGTGTAGGAGGAGGAATATTAATCATACCCAGCAGGCATTCTTCAAACTTAGAAACAGCATAAGGAAGGAGCCCAAATGGTTTAAACATTGCGGGGACCATTTGTATGGGAGTCTCATGTTCAAAAACGTGCAGGATACTCATTTTAGGTTTTTTTCACCCCAATTTAGTTTAAAGGGGAAGCGGTTGCTCTCCCAGCTCCTTTCTGCAGCAGGGACCAGGGTCTGCAGCCCTGATGTGCTGGTCAGGTCGGTGGCCCCTGGAGAGGCAGGGGAGAGGTGTGCAGGGGACATCGTCCCTCCTGTTGAAGGCTTTGTCACATCAATTGGGTGTTTCTTTTCCTAATTTGTTCTCTATCTGGATGTGAATGTAAAGGGGAGGGAGTATTGGGCTTTTTGCTATTCCAAATTCTTGCACTGGTGGTGTAGCAGGCGCAGCGCTGCCATGGGAAAATTGAGCTTTTGGCCTCTTTGGGGTGATGTGAGGGACCGTTGGAGGTTCAGAAGGGACTCGAGTCACACCATGGACCTGTGTGTCCACCCTGTGAAGCGAGGGTTGTTTTAATTCCTCTCTTGAGCTCTGAGAGGCCCCTCAACCTCATCCCCCTGCCCACAGATGTGCAGGCTTGCTCACAGCTTACCCGTGACCAAGGACATCAGTCCCTCCCACGTGAGTCTGCGTGAACTTGCAGCATCCTTATGCAACTCTTTCCCTTCCCTTTTTACTTCACCCTTTTTTTTAATACAAGAAGTCCCTGGGTGATGGCAGCTGGTGGGTTTTTACTTTCCTGGAGGCTGCCTGTGTTTTCTAACAGAGCTGGAAGCCTTTGCATCGTCCATCTGAAGGGTGCGGAGCTGGCTAAGCACCTCCACTGGCCACAGCTGTCCGCGTTGACCTGGGGCTGGCACCCACCAAGAACAAAACCCCTTATCCCGGGTGAGCTGGGGTACAGGGGGTCTTTCCTGGGGCAGGGCACGAGGCACTGGGCCCTTCTCCCACCTCCTCTGTTCTGTTTTGTTAATATATCACAGAAGCCTTTCTCAGATCGGCAGGAGGCTACGAGGAACATCACAGCACTGCTGTGCAAAATTGCTATTCTCTTGCGTCTCGCCACTGCTGAAATTGGTTAAGAGCATCTGACTGGGAACCAAATTGCCTCTCCATCTCCTTAAGCATACAGAAAAGACTGCTTGGCAGATTTTACCGTGCCTCAAACATGAGCAAAAAAGGAAGAAGGGAAAAAAAGAAAGATACGAGTTGTTCACAGAGCTGAAATCCTGCAATGAATTTTCTCAAACAAAACACAGTGGTCCTGGTGCTGAGCCAGTTTGTCTCGCTGGGCTCCCCAAAGGGCAGACCCCAGATAGGATGCTGGAGAGCTGGGCTTTCCCAGCAAGCGGGTTTCTGCTTTTTGTCAGGGGATCTTCAAAACAGATGCGTGAGTGAAACATTTCTGGTTTTGAGACAAAACTGCGTTCTCCCAGCTTAATCGGCTTCCTTGCAAAATTCCCAGCCCCTTCTGGAAAGGCATCCCAAACATGATGCTAGCGGGAGGATGCGGCATTCCTCACTCGCAGAAGTTTGAGGCCTGATTTCACGTGTGCAAAATGAGTTTATTCTTCTGAATAGGCTCATGCTCTTTCTGAGCAACACAGGGTTTGTCTGGGCAGGGGAGTACATCCGCTGAGGATGTCGGAGTTGAACAGTAGAGGAAGGGGAAGAAAAAGCCCTTTTGAAACTGTGGTCAGGTATGGCCTGGCATCAAGAGACAAAAGAATTGTGGTACCTGGAGTTTGCAAAACTCCCAAAACCTGTTGTTTTGCCCTGAAATGATTTCTAAGGGGCTGTGGACCCCCCTGCCCCGCTCCAAATTTCACTCCCCCCGACAGCAGCGTTCAGTGTAGCAGCACAAAGAGCAGCAAGCTGTAATTTGCCAACAGGGCTGTGTCCCTCAATGAAAGCTTCCTACGTGTCTATTGGAAGATTATCCTATCAAATCCCATGCTGCTCTGAAAGGTACGCATTTAAAACATGACTAACGCTGATAGATGCTATTATTCTATTTTATTCTCCAGCTTGTGAGTAATGTCTCATTATAAATGGGGACGCATTCAGGAAAACATCATCTGCCTGCCGGAGCGTGGGCTCCTCGGCACGGGCAGCTCGTGGCAGAGGAGCCGGCGCGTGGCGGCACGTGGCTGCGTGCAGGTCGGCAGCATCCCGTGAGTCCCGAGCCGGCCCCGAGCTCCGCTTGCTGCTCAGGCCGGGCTGTAGCTCTGTTTTGGGATGAGTTTGATGGTCCTCAGCACCCGAATGCTGCAGGGATGGTGATCCGCAAGCCCGGGCTGCGGAGCTGGCGTTGGTGGGAAATGAGGGGTTCTGGCAAAGTTTGTGCAGGTCGTTGCTGGCAGACTCTTGCTGCGAAGGTGTTTTACGGTCTGCAGGAGGTAGGTGGAACCCTGCTGAATGCTGCATCTTCTTAAAGCACTAGGGTTTCCTGTAGCTGAATATCACCAAACTCTGGGCTATGGGACGGTTCACTCTGACAGGGCATGAGCGGGCTCCTGCCTGATTTCCCAGCGCCCCGGCCAGGGACGCGGGTCTGTCTAGGCTGTGCTGCTCCTCTTAATGCCTCTCAGATGTAAAAGCCCTGCACATCCTTGTCTAGAAATGGTCCCTGATATCCCGCTACAATGGCATCCTGTGGAAGCCAGGTTCCTCTCCCCATGGGAGATGTCTGCTGTCCTCCACCCTCTGTGTTCCTTCTCCCATGGTGCCAAGCACTTGCGTTTTTATGGTCTTCGTCGTAAGATGAATGGCTGATCTCACCGCTGCATTTTTGTGTGTGTGTGTGGGAAAGTCTTGGGTTTTGCAGGCCCCCTGGTCTGGAGAGCGGGGCCTCCCTGGCAGCTAGTACCATGCATGGACTGCTGTGGATCTGCTGGGGCTGCTTTGAACCACTGAGCAAATAAAATGCCTACTCTCTAATAAAACCCTAGATATGTGTCTGCCTGATCAGCATGCCTGGGCTATTGTGTCAGCTCTCCGGGGGATAAAAACATCAGAGTGAGCGTGCAGCCGGCTGCAGGCACGTGGTGGAGATCTGCCTTTGGAGGTGCCTATGGGACCTGGGGGCAGGACCCGCTGGCAGGGCTGGGGGGGTTTGGTTTGTGGAAGCTGAGTCCGTGGGGCTGCTGGGGATGAAATTGCCTGGTTCCCGGTTCAGGCTCTTTCCAGGTGTCCAACCTGAGCCTTCAACCCTTCCTCCTAGAATAGATCTTCCAAAATGCACGGGTGTTCATGGAAATGGTCGGTCCTGGCCAGCTGGCATGCTTACATATTTTTTAAGTGCTGTCTTGCCCAGTTTTCTGGGATTCGGTGGCTGGTGCTCTGGCTGTGTGTAACCCTGGCTGGACAGCGGTGGCAATGACCTTCCCTGGGGCTGGTGCAACCCGGTCACCTTGTCCTTTGCTGCTGCTCAGCATCTCTGGTCCAGGGCCCTTTCCATCCACCACCCGTCCTTGGCATCTCTCTTCTGCCTCATGTAAAAGAAAATAAGATGGTTTTTATTTTCCAAGTATTGTTTTTTCCTTCACCTCCTGCTGTGGGGGTTTTGGGGTTTTTTTTTCTTCTTTTTTTGGTTTATATTGTTGGAACATTTATTTCCTCTCCTGTTTTTATTTTGAAAAGGGGAAGAGAGCCTGCATCCCCCTGAGGTGTTATTAAGCTGAAAGGCTGGTGATTTGACTGTGAGGCACGCTTGCACCTCCCACACTCGTGCAGTCAGTGACGCACGCCGCAATCAATGGAGAGGGGATGAATAAACCCAACGTTTGCTCCTCGCCTGCCATCCCCAGAAAGAAGGGGGTGGAGGAGAGAGGGAGGGAAAACTCTGCTCCGGGTGTGCGGTTTTAAGAACTGTTTTTTATATAGCCGAGGCATGCTTGCCAAAACATCTCCATCACGTGACAGGTCCTCTCTGTCTCACGGGGTTAGGGCGGCACTGCTGTGAAGCTTATGGGACTGCTGCAAGCCTGGCTTTGGTGGTCCTCATCTCACCAGGCTCTTCTCAAAGCATGTTGGGCTGGTCCATGTGATCTGTGACTCTCCTCCACCTTGTGCTTCTTGCTGACTCTGGCCTTGTAAATGGTGGGAAAGGGACCTCCATCTCTGTGGTGTACAGCTCCTGCCGTGCTGCCGCATGGCTCCCGGGGATGCAACTGCTCTAACCTGTCTTTTTGCTGTAACGGTCCATGTCATCGTTCTCCAACGGCATACTCCAGACAAGGGGATTCCTCCTTCCCATGATGGGGTGCTAGTTCCCGGGGCTCTTGAGGAATGGAAATACGTGGTTCTGCATGCGAAATGAGGGCACATCTAGGCTGATGGGGCTGGAAGTGGTGGTACGTTGCCCTGGAGGACAGGAGATGGCAAAGGCTGAACTACAGGATTCGTGCATCTCCTGCCTGCATGAAAACAGTCCCCAAAACAAACCAGCAAACTGGCTGCTGGGTACCTGGGACGCACCATGCTGAACAGATGACTTAAAATGGCTGATGCCGGGCTCCAAAGGCTTTCTACAGCACGGAGAGGATATGGTAGTCCTCCTCCTTGGAGTGTGTGCTCCAGCCCCAAGAATTCCTCTTTCTTGGGAGGGAAGCAGCTGAAATTCTGAATAATTAAGCACTACCACTTGTGGTTTTTTTCTTTTTCTGCCCCCTCCTTCACGTGCAGCGTTTCCCTGCATGATGGTGAGCTGTTCCTTGTGGTGGTGTGGTGCTGGGAGCTGATGTGCTATAGAATTAGGGGCCTGCAGTGGGATGAGAGGACGTGAGACCTTTTGCTTCAGGTTCCGGCCATGCAATCCATGCTTCTGTGGGACAGCACGTCCCTTTGAAAGACATTAGTCGTCTTCCCCCCTCCCCTTTTTGGCTGCCCATGTCAAGTATTGCAACTTTAGTCCGCCTTGGAAAGCTCTACCTACCTGTAATGTGCATCCTGGCAGGTTCTCACTTCCAGAGAGCACCCTCCAGCAGTGCCACCCCCTCCCCGTGCCTCGGCAGGGGAAGGAAATGGCGTTGCAGAGGCTGCCGTCGCTTGTGCGAGCAGTCAGCACCAGCCTTCAGAGCTGTCACATTAAGGATGCAGCTTGGATGTAGCTGTATCATAGCTGCGTGCCCATCGCTCATGGGCAAGTGTTTTTTATGCCCCATATTTCATGCCTCAGACTATTTTTAATAATTGATATTAACACTTTACAGCAGAGGAAATGGACAGCAGGCCACACACCACATCAATAATAAATGGGGCAATGCCAAAACACATCAATAACAGGCTTGTTTGTCCTCTTCCAATGGTCACAGTGACCCAGTCCTAAGGGGGTAGAGCGTGGGCAGGTGACCAGGCTGAGGTACCAGCAGACAGAGATCCTCTGAGGAAGCAGAGAGGGGGTAGTGTAGGACGATGCTGCCCTTCAAAAGGCTCGAAGCTGGACAAAGCTCTGTGTGCTATGCTAAAGCTACACATGCGTTATTTCCCTCAGGAAGACCTTTTTTCTGCCTAATGCCATATACCCTGGAAACTAGAAACTCACTTGAGCAAATGGTTTCCCGACTCAAATACAGACCCACGTTCCCCAAGCCCCTTCTCGTCCTCCTGATGAGCACCCCAGCCACCCACGACGCAGATGCTGAAACATCTGGGCTAGCCGCACTGCTGTGGGCTCCCGGGTAGCAGGAGCTCGGCACGGGGACAGAGCTCGCTTGGCACCCGCCTGCAGAAGACCACGTTAACTATGGGTGCGTTTAGAGAAATACTGTCTTTCAGATCAGGCATGTAATGCGTGACCACGGTTAACAGGCACCCGGGTCACAGGATGAGACTAGAGCAATCCAGAGTTAAACTCTCAAACATATATAGCATGGGTATAGACTGTTTCTGCCTGAAGTCTCTCTGGTCAGCTCCTCAGCAGAGGAGAACTGGGTCATTTGGAGCATGAGAAATTATTATCTTAGCTCATGTATCTGTTAGATCTCGCAGTTCCACATTTCTTGCGGTCTTTGAACCGGTTTCCAGCTTGTTTGTGTGTGGTTGCTGTAAGGGAAGCTTGTGGGCCCGTGTGCCATGCTCTGTTATTCTTTATTGCTCGTGTAATTTATTCCTTTTCTCTGTCCTGCATCAAACCACAAGCATTTTCTGGGCTCCTCTGCGTCTAGTGTTGGCCTTGATCAAACATGCTGGCAGCGTACCTGGTGCTGGTTTTCTTCTGCAACCTGTGAACATCTTCAGATCTGCCCGAGCTATGCTGCAGGCTCATTCTTCCAGAAGTCTTAGTACTGAAAACATGATGCTCGCTTCAGCTGGGTGGTCTCTCTCCTTCCACATCCATCACTCTGTGCCTCGACCCTTCTGCATGACAAGTTGCTCTTTTTCTCCTCTCCTGGCTGCCTGGAGGCATTCCTCTAGAGTTAGACCTCTAGATGTCCACAGCCTTCTCCATTTGCAGGAATCCTACCCAAAACCAACAACTCCAAAGGAGTTGTTGGATTCAAAATCAACTGGGGGTGTTTCAGCTTTGTACCTTGCTAACCCCGTTCCTATCCTCAGCCCAGTAAAGCCCAGTACCCCTCCAGCCTTGCTCTGTCCTGGCTACTGCTCCAGGCTGTTCTTACCACGGTTGGCTGCTTCAGGTGTAACCTTGGCAATAGCATCCCTTCCCACTCCGTTCCCTTTGGCACGCCTAGCAAATATTTATTTTCTGTACTTCTACTGCTCGTAGCCAGTTCTGTACGTATTTTGTACTCAGACCCTTCTGCAATAAGACCTGTTGTGGCACCCCTTGGTGCTGGGGAGTCGGGCTGTCTTTGGCTATTTTGTCCTGCTTTCTTAGCACACGGGCTTCATAGACACAGAAAAGAGGAGCAGAAACTTTCTGGAGAAGGTGGAGATAGCGCAAAGCCAGTGTTTGTGGACCTGGCTACTCTTTGAGCTGATCTATTAAAGGTCATACTTTTTCATGCAAGTGCCTTCTTGCTACCAGTTTCTCTTGCCCCGGACTACACAACCCACTCTTCCTAACGCAGTGTGTTTTTGCACAAGCTGGAACCGGCATGCTCGTGAAGAGAAGAGCACCCTGAAGATCAGTACGTGACTGGGCTGCTCCTGGCACCTGCCGAGACAACCTCTGCTGTGTTACCAGCTCCTTGTAACAGCCGTGAGAAACTCTCTGGGCAAAGATGGAGGGGGGAAAAAACCCCTCTTGTGCTGACATGAAATGTCTCAGGGGCTCAGTGTGACCTCAAGGGAGCTGTAGGGGAACCCAAGCAGGTTTCCACTGGATGCCTACCTACTTTCTCACTGCTTTTCTTCTTCTGGCTGCCGGCTGGGGAGAAGAGAGGATGCCCCAGCATCTGCTTCTGAAGCTCTCTGCTGCTGGGCAAGGCGCTTCTCCTCCTCGAGCCGACCGGCAGCGTAGTCCTGGTGCTCGGCTGCCTCCCCTTCCACAGGGAAGGCTAAAAAAAAGAAAGTCCAAACCTCAAACCAACTAAAAACCCTCCTCCCCCCCAAAAACTAAACTGTATTTCCGACTCCCCTTTGAAAAGGGAGCGTTTTCCTTTCCGTGTAGCTCTAACCACCACCCTCTTTGCTGTCTGCAACGTTAAACCGCTCTCCTCTGTCTTGTTGAGTCCCTGCAGATTTTAAGTAGTTTGATGTTAAGGCGCTCTCTGCCATTCCCTTGCCAAGGATATTTTTAAAAAGCCATTATTTTGGTCGGACATACGAAAAGCCAAGTTCTCTCTATTGCTGGCTGTGCAAATCCTGTTCCTGAGGCTGTGCTGACACGGCTGATGCCAGGATGCAGACAACGGTGGTTTTGGCACTGCCGGGAGGAGAAATTGCTCTTGGCAGGAGTGGCCCGGCTGTTTATTTCATCTCTGCTCATGGCAAGGGGCTAGGTGGGGAAGGGAGGGATTAATGTTTGCTACATGGGAGAGAACAAAAGGAGAAAAATTAAATTTGAGTATTTTTGGAAGCGCTATAAACAGTGAGGGGAAAAACCCCATTGACGTTACCTTTTTAACGCGCGGCTTAGCTTACCCTTGCCGTTGTCTTTCTGAGGACCTGTGCCTTCCTGTCCTGTGAACCAGCGCGGAATTGCTTTGTGCCTGCGAGGCAGCTGTTGTCCTCACTGTGGAATGGTGGGATTATTTAAGGACGTTATTGGAACTGGGAGAGACTACCCAGATGGTCAGATGAAGAGAATTTAAATCAGGCTCATAGCAAATTGCACACAGATACGACAATTTTACTGGGGACACTGTGAGAAAGTTTTGATTGCAGCTCATGTAACAAGCTGAGAAGTGGCAGTAAGAAACTGTGAGCGCGTTAAAGACAAAAGCATTATGTCATCTGGGTGGTCATAAAGATACTGTTCATACCGCCTGTTTATAAAAAGCGTCGTTACCTGTTGGACGGTACTCTGGCTACCAGTGATAGGATTAATTGAACTTGTTTTAAACTGGCGTAGATGGTCTAGATCACGTGTCCTAGATCACATCCTGAGCTGTCAGCATCATTGATGGCAGCTTCCATCTTCAGGGTGTCTTCATGGCAGCCTTCTGGATGTGCTATTTTTCCGAGTGGTTTCCGATAATAACGGTGTATGAAGTGTGCTGTTGTCAGTAAAATATCAACACAGGCAGCTCTCAGCAGGTATCCGGTAATAAAAGAATCAAATGCTAGTCGTTTTAAGAATCTGTAGATGAGGATTTACCGCTGCTTTGGCGATCTGGAAAGAGCGGATATTAAAACTGCCGGTGCCTGAAAGTTCAGGGTGCAAAAGGACCTCACGGGACTGAGTCAGGAGTGGGGGTGGACGTGGGGGCACGTACACCTAGTGAGAAGCAAGGACCGCGTCAGAGCGACCTGGTACAGGCACTCATCTTTTAAGATCTGACGTGTTCCTGGCCAGAGGCTCCGGAAAGAAACAGTAAGGGCTGGTGGCTATGGGCTTAACAGCTCAGCCGAGCAGCGAGGACAACGTTCCCACGTGCATGCCCTGATTTATCTCTCTCTTATTCTTATCAGCATGGACTGCACAGGGGACTCCTGTGGCCAAGCTTCTCGTGTAGGTTGCCTGAGGAAGGAGTTAAGCAGACAAGAGCTTTCTCCTATAATTAACTTGCAAGGGAAAGGCTGTTTGTCAGTCGTGCCGGTTGGGACTGGTGAAGGAGACCGGTTTCCTACTGAAAGCGCAGTACTGTCAAGGAATAACTGATCACAAGAGAATCCATCTTAAAAAAAAAAAAAAAAAAAAAAAAAGCTG
>VXBL01009961.1:256168-274157 GCA_013400195.1 Aramus guarauna
AAAAAAAAAGCTGGAAATAAATTAACGAGGAGGGACGTGAAGATGCTGCTCTGCACCTTTCAGCTTCTAAAGAGGTTTCTCTGCCTCATAGCTCAAGACCTGGCTCTTGTAATGACTGCAATGGCTGCAGCTCTGGGGGACAGGAGGATTATTTTCCAGAGATAAAATCAGAGCTGGTGTCAGCCAGGTGGGACCAGCACAATCCCCGCTTGCTGCAGGACAAGGAGCTGGTGGTGGGACTGGTGCCATACCTTGGTATCAGCTGGGGCAGGTCTCTGCCCAGGGGATGGTGTCAGGACCCGTTTTTCACTCATTTGGCACCAAAGTGCGCGCCTTGCAGCTCCTTGGTTTTGTCTCAATCCCATACAAGATGTCCCCCTGTCCCCAAATTCTCAAGCCCTTCTCCTCTCCAGCATAATTTCCTGAACAGCCACAAGAACTATTTGAGGTAAACTTGATTTGATTTGAATTAACTTTGATTTGCTATCTTGTTGACGATGTAAAGGGGTGCTTCTCTAAAGGATGGATGGTTGGGGGTTTTTTGTTTGGTTTTGTTTGGGTTTTTCTGGTAATTTCTTGGATCCTGTGTTTTACATGGCAGCATCTTGTGCTGCGGACAGGGATCACGGGGTTCCCTGATAAAAGCAGTCAGTCGATCAGAGGGAAATGCTGGGTTAGTTTTGGTCGTAGTGTAATGCTATCACCTGTCCATCACGAAGAAATAAAGTCCTATGGTGCTTAACAAAGACTTCTTGTTAGCAATAACTCAGCTGAGTGTAAACAAATCTGCATAATGCTCCATAACACAAGTCAGCTGTTTAAACACAGAACCTAAGGCATAGCAGTAGATCACCAAAATATATAGCAGATATTATCATAATATCATAGAACAGCTTCTCACAGAATTAAAATTATCTTTTTGGACATTTGGCTATCTTCAGTTGTTGAAGGAAATATTCCCCTAACTGAAATAAATTCAACTATCTGGTAACTACAGACAGATGAAGAAATTAGATTGTCTAGTAACACATGGAAAGAAAATAATACGGCCACTCTGGGAACTGTATACTGTCGAGCATCTGAAAATCTGAGGGTAGAAAATCTGATCTTGCTCCAGAAAGCAGGTGTTGCTGTGATGCTCGAAAAGGACGCAGGTTTTTAAACAAAAACTTTCCCGGGGGCTCCCTTCAGACCCAGATTCTTAGCAAGATCTCTCCTTCAGACTGGCAGACTTGTGTGGCGGTGGCTGGGGAGGACCTCGCTGCACGGGGGGGTTGTTTCAGTTCCTCTTGTTGTTAGGACATGGCTGTTTCACTGCTAGACCAGAGACTGAGTCCTCCCGCTGTGCTCCCCCGGTGGGTTCCTGAGCCTGTCTCCCCTCAATTCAGGAGACCTCTTTTGCTAGAAATCTTTCCTCCTCCTGCTTTTCCAATACCGGTTGTTATGGGCTCATCAGACCGTCTCTCCAGCCCGAGATGAGATGAGTTGTTTCAGCCTCAGACTTCAGGGCAGGTTTTCCAGGCTTCAGCCGAGATCCATGCCTCTTCCCCGAATAGCTGCTTTCCAGATGTGCTTTCTGCACTTTTCCAGCCATGTTCTTGCCAAAGCGCTTTGCTGATTTTCTGCCGTGTAGGTATCCAAGCACTGAAATGAGCTCTCCCTCTCCTCCTGCAGGCTCCCGTGCAGCTGGTTATTTACCAGGGACTCTTTGGTTTCAGCCCCCGATGAACGCAGTCCCTTGTCCTCAAAATGCAATGCGTGCTCTTATTCCTACACGCAGATACTTGCATTTGGTTGTCTTGAAAAATATGTGTTGTTCTCTGGAGCCCAGCTTCCCGTGCTTTCCAGATTGCTCTGCATCATTTCTGTCTGTCAAGCTTCTTACATTGCACCCAATCAATATGACATCTGAGCCTCACTTGCTGGGGAATGGAAATCATAGTAAATATTTTGTAGTCTGTGCAAAATGAGTTGGCGGTCTCAATTCAGTTGCTTTTAGGCAGGTGTTTGCATATATTCCCTAAGACCACTCTTAGATTTTGAACCTGATGTTGTGCTTCCTGGTGGGCGCTGCCTTGGGATTTGGGGCTGGACCTTCTATCTGCAAGGCTCCCGGCCTCTCCAGCAAGGTGATGCTCATCCCTCAGAAACCCATCACCCGGTGCTGTGGTTGGGTCAGAACGTTCGGGAATGCCGCCGCCCGTGCGCTGGCTATGTTGGGGATTATGCCGGGGACTTTGAGCGCCTTCAACTACCCCCGTGGTTAACTTTGTGATTGGATCTAAATGTATTTTATGGATTCACTTGAGGGCTGTGCCAATAGCTGTTGACATCAACAGGAATCTTTCCATTGACCTCGGTGAGCACTGAATGTATTTCTATACAGCTGCGTCTTACTCCAGGTTTGTTTTCACAAGGAGGAGGACAATAGTGGAGTCAGGACTGTGTTCGGTGTAGTTAGGTACCTAGTTTTCTGTAAATAAATGCAGCATCCTCTTCCTTGAACTACTTTTGCAGAGCTCAAGTCTGCTTTTCCAAGCATTCCCCTACCTCAAGACATACTACTTCTGCTTTCTCTGTGTGGTGCTCACCACAGCACCTCTAGCTTTCCAACCTTCAGGCAGGGTTGAGCACCCAGCACCACCCAAACCAGCATCAATGGTTTTCAAAATGGAGCAATTAGACCAGGCAGGTGCATCCATCAGCCTCAGCATTGCCTCCAGCTACCCTTGGATGAGACAGGCTTGGTGGCAATCCATAACGTCTTTCAGCATGCATGCATGCTGGTTGCAGACGTTGATGCCATCAGAATTTTTTTCTCTGTGAAATGAATGTTCTGGGAAATGTCTGGCAAATGACAGTTTTTGAATAAAAAAAAAAAAGTGATGCTTGTGAGATGTCTGCTTGTGAAATGTGCTGGAAAGTAGCTTCATTCCTGACACTGGCTAGCTGGCAAAAAAAAAAAAAAGTATAGAAGATCTGAGTTTGATTCCTACCCTGCTTCAAAAGCACTTCTAGTGTCTGAAGATCTTTCTTATAAAACCTACTGCCTGTGCAAGTTGTTCAAATAAGGCTCATGGAGATTCAGGGAACCCTTGCTGTGCGACGGAGCAACCGCTGAGGTATTGAGAGCACCCACGCACCAAACTGCTACGGAAAAAGCAAGTGAGCTGAAAGCCAAAGCGGAGATCTCCTTCCTTGACAAGGAAGGTGAGCCAGGGCTTCCGTGAAATCAAGGGGAGACTCTGCGGCTGCTGCGAGGGAAGAGGCTGCACCGCCGTAGGGGTGGGCAGCAGCGAGCCGGGGGCCGTGCCGCTCTGCTCCTGCGAAAGCTGAAGTGAGCACGGACTGAAATATCCTGGTTAATTCTGGATCGCTCGACCTCAGCTAATATTAGCTTGGTACCTTCTGCTTTCCTGTTCTTTCGAGCTTTTTATTACTTATAATCTGCGCGAGGACCTTCCCTCTCATCCCACAGCATCTCAGAGCGCTCGGTGAAGGAGAATACTGGAAACATTTTGGGAAATCCAAGATCATCGGAGCAACTGTCTCCCTGATCCATGTGCTTGCTGACTCCTTCACAGAACCACCAGTCTGGTGAGGCAAAACCTCCCCTTGCAGACATCATGCCGATTCTCCGTGGCTATATCCTTAGTCATCCATATGTTGTCCTCCCTTTTCAAATGCAAAATTGAAGAATTGGTACTAAGGCATCTTAGGATTGATTGTTACAATCTTGGTGGGTCATTCAATTATTTCATCTTTTATTTCCTTTAAAAGGCATAAATGACTTTACTAATGAGAAGTAATTGATTCCAGTGATTGTTGTGATTGTTTATCTGCCCAGCCTCTTCTCCAGACGCCTCACACACAGGGTCCTGTCTTTAATTGTCCCCCATCAAGAAGGTGGTTGTGGGAAAACTCCCCTTGCTCCAAATACTCCTTTTTCCTCCCCCATAGCATGCCTTAGAAGTTACACCCACGCCTAAATCCTATTGACTTCAGTGTTTTTTAGAAACTATATTTAGAGGAACTGTTTTGAAAGCTTTAGCTCCATTAGGAACGCATGCTGGACATTCTCTCCCAGACTTCTTTCAACGTTTTCCTTTCCGTACCAATTATGTCCGGATCCAAAGTTAATCTGTGAAACGCAAGAGCAGCTGTGCGAAGGCAGACCGACGGCTCAGCTAGTGTTGTGCTACCTCTGACCCTGGCTGGTGGTGGACGCTTAATGGACGGAGCATAAAACCAGGTGTTACGCTGGCTCCAGCAAAGCCTCCCAGCGAGCTGCAGCTTAGCAGCTTAATGAGCTAGAGGTTTTTCTCTATTTTTATGTTTCCTAGACCTTTTTGTTCAGCTTACCTTCCATTATTTCAGCTCACCGCCTTTGGAGCGCGCTCACTTTTCTGGTTTCCGCAATAGCCTGTGGTAGTGAAGTCCACGACTCACGTGGAAAAGTGTTTCGTTTTGGTTTTTAATCCGCATTGTCTTAAGCTTGTGCATCAAATGCTGCTCTTGTACTGCCAGAATGAGCGATGACATGCTCACCACCACCACGCACCTCCTGTTTTGGTGGAGACCCAGAAGTCACCTCTTTTTCAGGCAGAGAAGTAACTGGCTGGACATAAACTATAACTTACAGGAGAGATTTCTCAAGCCATTTCCTGGAAATTCCTTACAGACTGTTCATCTCTTTGCTCCCTGTTTGGGAATGAACTGATGGTTTTGGTGATTTGGATTATCTCTTTCCTGAGTGGTAATAACTAATGGAGGGACCACGGTGAGGTCAGTTTGGGTTTTTTGCTTATTTATCAGCACCTGGCACTCTGTTTTATTGCCATGTCCTTCAGTCCTCCTGCAGCTCTCATTTCTGCTGTCTTAAGTAATTTCTTTTCTCTTTTTTTATCCTCCGCAAATCGCTCCTGTATCCCTTTTCCAGATCCTTCAGGCTCTGACAACAACCCATGTCACAGCCCAAATTGCCGTGGGATTCCACTGGGATTCCCTCCGCTGTGGAAAAACAACCATTTATTCCTACCTGTCCCTTCCCATTCTCCACCAGCTTTGAATTCACTGGAGAACCTCTCTTCTGCTCCCAGGAGAGATTAATTTCCTGGGAGCCCCTGGTGAGCGAGCTTTTGAGAAACCAGAGCACAGGGTATCAACTGAATTGCCCCTATTTACATATGCATTGGTGCCCACAAAGAATTCCCCAGGAGGCACGATTCCAGCTACCAAAAGCCTGGGTTTTCATCCTAGTTTTCTAATTATCTATAATGCTATTACATAGCCTCTACTGCTTTGCTCTGTGGTAAACTCGGTGATAAGTAGCTCAATGAATTCCCCTTTGGATTATTTTCGTTTGGTTGGTTTTTCTTTTAATTTTTTAACTGCCCACTTGCCTTTTTCAGAGACTGATAGCCCTGGACTTGATGTCGTCTTACTCCTGGGTTATGCCTCATCTGCACCAGTATGCACTGGTGCTGAGAAGAGGGAACACCTGGATGTGAAACAACGCTTTCCACAACAGGGAGGGAGAATATTTGATGTCCCACGAACACCCAAGGCATCACCTGTGGTTTATGTACACCGCACAAAACAAGCGCTCGGGACGTTTCACCCTCTTTCTCTCATTTTTGGAATGAGGTGCCGAGGATTAACATCACGCCTATAGACCCGCAGTGTGTCTGATGCTGTCAAATAATTTTTGATTTCCAGGGCTACCGACTTGTTTGCTAGAACAGGTAAAGACAGACTTCCGGCGTCAGTCCTTCTCCTTTCCAGGAATGCAATCAGGCTTTTTGCACCGTAATCAAACCTGTGTTCGCAGGCAGAGGTGGCCTCGAGAGCTCGTGTGCTGCAGAAAGTGGTTGTCTCAGGATCCTCCTGGCTCCTGTAACTCAGGTGCCTGTTCCTTTCACATCAGTAGTGGATTTACACGAGTGTACTCTTCGTAAAGAAAAAAAAAGGGCTCTGTTTAAAAGGGGATTTTTATTTTTTTTTTCCCCCCGACGCAGTGCAGGAACACTGACAGAGAAGTTCCAGAGAAGCTGAGTTTTCCTTCAGTCTGCAAAGGGCACATCTTTTTCTTAGCAATATTTTCAACATCTCTTTGAAGCCAGATGTTTTTGGGGTTTTCCACCCCATCCTCATCCCCATTGTCACTTCCCTCCCCCCCCCTCCTCCTCCACGGAGGGCGTCTCATGGTTTCGGGAGATACCACCAAGGGTTAGCCCAGCGTGGAATTTCTGCAATCCTGAGCCGCTCCGTTAGCGTTCCCAGGGCTGGATTCAATTGACGAGAGGCTCTGCAGCCAACCCCCTTGGACTGCACATGTGTTTACTTAAATGTCAGTGGCCCACACAAGCTGAATACCTATTAGCTAGAACATGCATAAAATCCAAAGCACAGCTACAGTTCATATTTATTGTTCAAAGTACAGATCCCTTTATTGTTGTCATTTCAGTACCCTTGTATTTATGGTATTATTCAGTCAGCTCTGAGAAGTTAACTAGCACTTTGCAGTGTTTCTTTACTGCAAGGGTATAATATCCGTCTGTAATAAATATATAGGTAAGGGATTTAAGAAACAAAACAAAACAGCAACAACATATTGCATGTGAAAACTTTACTAAGCAAATAAAACATTCCCCGCCAGAGCTGTGGAAAAAAACCCAGCAAGCTGGTATCATCTGAAGTCAGTTAATGAGCAGTAGCTGCGTCCTTTTTTTAACTCTGTCTTTTGTCATTTCTGTCCCCTGTACTGGTTAAAGAGCACAGCTCCCGTGCAGGCTGGAAATACAGTTGTAGCACCGTGGGGNGTTATGATATACTAGTTTTTTGTGTTTTGTTTTGTTTTTTTTTTGGTTTTTTTTTTTTTTTTTTTTTTTTTTTTTTTTGTAAGCTGAGGATTTCAAGGCATCCAGGCTGGGTGTAAGCGCTGCTCTTCTGGTGTTTGGACTTTCTGTACGTGACCGATACTAGAAATGCTGCTACCTGCAGAGCTGCGTTAGCAAACCTGCTCAGCAGCAACAGGACTGAATTGGGTTTGCCAGCAAAGCCTGGGGTGGTTCTGGGAATGAAGTCAGCAGTTGTAGCAAAAGGGTATGGTTTTGGCACGGTCGTCCCCCCAAAATGCAAAGAGTTGACCCAAGCAGAGAGAAATGAGGATGCTGTATTTCTTCTGAAGGCAGGAAGAAAACAGAGAGAAAACGTCTTCTCCACTTGACAGTGTAGAAACCTGCTGTATTTCAATTCTAACAGTTGGCTTGGTGAAGAAAGATCCAGTCAAAGAAGATCCTTTCTGCTAAAAGTAAAGCTATTTCAAGCTGATTTTAAACTTCATTGGCAACATTCACCTGTGATCTTTTTTTAGTTTGGAGCGATGATAATGCTTGCATTTCATTTGAGAGAATAACAGTCTAATTAAGGGGAGAGGGGGGAAAGAACTTTATATTTGGCTGCTGTTGTTCTGCTGACATGAATGTGAGTTATTCCAAGTGGGGTTTTGGGCTCGAGTCCAGAAAAGCAAAAATGCTTCTTTAAAACCAACTCTCAGGCTGCTGTTTTGTAAGAGGGGGCTGTCCGACTCGCTCATTAAAACATACAGAAGATGGGTGTATCAGGAGTTGGCTAATTGAGTAGGCATCATTTTTGCTTGAGGTTGCTGGTTTGAATCCTAGTGGCAATGGAAAGCTGCAAACCTCCGGTGGTTATTTCAGTAACCGACGTGAAATAAGTTGGTGGTCTCGTTCCAGTTCCCGGCGGTCAGGTGTGTGCATCACCGAAACCACCACTTCACTTGGCATCCGCGCTGAAAGCCGGAGCAGACAGACCAGCGATTGAATCGACAGAGAAGGGCACTGAACAGCCCTACAATTTTAGGATTAAGCCTTCAAGGCTGCTGTTGAGAAGGGCTGGCAAGACAGTCGGAGGCAGCCTGCTTTGCCCTGTAAGGGGTTGCTGCGCGTACGAAAGGAAATCCAAGACCAAAGGCTGTCAGCTTTGCATCTTGCGTGAGTGCTGCATTCACTGCTTGAAAAATTAATTTTAAGGGGGAAGTCGCCTTGCAAAAACACCTATGGTAGCAGAGCTGTGAGTACGTATTCTGCCAAAGGTGTGCAGCTGTACCTTGCACACTGTACGGTTGTGTATTAAAGGATGTCCAGGCTTTTAAAGTGGTTTCCAGGTCTGACTGCGTGATTTCTATATGGGGAGAAACCTCAGGGTAGATTTTTGGGCTGTGACTTCAGAGAAGGGCTTACAGACAGTCAGGCCCTTAGCGAACAGAGCTGCCTGTAACTGAGGGACCCAGAACTGATGGATGCTCCTGGGAATTCAGCTTTGAAATACGTTAAGAGATCTTCAGAGAACATCTTTCATGATAAACGGGAGCCCACCTGTCAAAATCCTCAGTCTTGTGGCAAGATCTACGTGGCCATGCATAGGAGAAATGGGTGATACGGTCACGTCCAAAGTATGTTTATGTACCTGCGTAGGACACAGCTCCTTCCTCTGTTCTGCTAATTGCAATTCCTTTAATTTTATGACCTTGAAAATTTTTCTTTTGCTTTTGTCACATTAAAGATACCCATTTCCATTTTGGCTGACTAGAGCATGAGTATCTAGGCCAAAACTCAATGGTAAATCTGTGACAGTCTCTATCAGGAAAAAGAGGATAACGATTACACCCAGGAGTTTTATCAGCCACAGCTGTTACGCTGTTTGCTGGAGAAACTGTTCTTTGAAATATATGACCAAAATAAACAGCCTGGCATCTGTAGCATTGTGGATAATTTAACAAGTAATCTGCCCTGAAACAGTTGTCTGGATTTACCAAAAGCAAGGTGACAAAAAGTGTTCTTGTGCTTTGGTGCTGGAGACAAGCAGTTAGGGTTTGCAGGGTTCGGAAGAAAGTATTGAAACTAAGACCATGCCTATCCTGCTCTGCAGCTAGTCCTCCTTGGCCATACTCTGATAACTTTCATGCCTACTTGCCTTATCGAAAATAGTTAGTTCACAAGTGTTAGGTTTGTAATCTGGTGAATTACTGCTTGTCTTTGGTTGCTTGACCAGATAAGCAGGAAAAAAACCCAAACCACCTAAAACCTTCTAACACTTTTTCTCTTCTCCTTGCTTAGATAGAAGCACAGCCCAATTTTGGTCCACTACGCTTCCTACCATATGATCGCAGCATCTTGCATCTCAGTCTCTGCGTACGAGCCAGAACATGTCCTGCCCCTCGTTCCCGCGCAAGGCAGAGGTTCTATTTATCAAACTCAGGTGTCCCAGCCAGCCCAGTCGCTTTCCTAGAGGTTGTCCATGTTAGCCTGCTAACCTGTGATGTTTGAAAAGGTCCCCTCAGTGTTCGTAACTGAGTCTTTGATATCCAACAGGCCACCTGCTAACGCGATAGGAAGCTCCTGAGAAGGATGAATCAAGATCTGTGTGTCTCGTCTCTGTGGATGCCAGAGTATCGCAGTACGAACAACCTAAACAGCTTCTACTGGAAGGATACAGACACCTCTTCTCCAGAGGTACCTATTGCAAACTCTTCCTTTCCCAAAAGGAAAAATATATGGTACTTATTATGCAGTGCAGGTATTATTGATCTGTATGTCAATGACTTACATTCCATTTCTGGGTTGGTCTCCATCGCCTTGCAGCTTTTTGAAACAACTCTTCAGTTTTAGTTTCCACTCTATCCCATTCAGTCCTTTCCTTGAATCTAGTCCGTGACACCATGGGGTTTCTGCTATCTGCTCTTTTTCAGAATGTGAAGTCTGCCTTTTTTCTTCCTTTTTTTTTTTTTTTTTTTTTGTGGAAGAAAGCTAGAGGGACCTCATGTGCTTTTACAGGCCTGATCTTGCCTAGTGATCTTGGAAGAGAGAAGTAACTCTCCTTTCTGCCTATGTTTTATAGACATATACGCAGACATTTCTAGGGCTGCAGAGGTTTTGACTCTTCTGACCTCTTGTCAGACTACATTCTAAATTTTATTTTTAACATTAATGGCTGAATACTCATGTCTTAGCTTTCTATTAGACAACATACCCACAAATGAGAGTGCTAGATTCAAAAGTCCCATCCAATTATTTAACAGTGCTAAACAGGGTCTGAGTATAACTCTTGAGACATTCCTTTCATGATTTTGATACCATTTTGCACAAGCCCTTTCCACTGTTGCTACTCTGGATGCTTGTACTTCTGTTGGCACATCTTGATCCGCTGTGAAGCTTTTTAAGAAGTCAGAGAAAGCGCTCGTAACGAACACAAGTTTTTAAGATACAGCAGGTAAAGAACAAGCATTAGGGGGAAAAAAAAATTTCTTAAAGAGCAGGGATAAGGATCTGAGCATTTTCCCTCTTTAGATGCTTCTGTGTCTCTGCATAAAGAGCTGAACCAGAGCTACAGGAATGATCTGTAGGTGATATGTTTCAGCACAAGACCTGTAGATCCATAGACAGCCTCCCGGTGCGAGCTCCAGACTTAAACTTTCAGAAATTTATGGATCACTTATGTGAACGCATTCAGGTATAATCAGCAGGAATGGATCTTGCTCCTTGCTATATTCTACTCTGCTTCCCGAGCGCACTCAGTTGACACTTCTGTTCATGTATTCGTCCTTTTTGCGCCCTTCTATATTGGAGGTGCAACAGGAAGGGTTGATCTGAAAAGCTGATACACTGCAGTGATTGCTCCCCTATAAACAGATGGAGAAAATTTGAGGTCTTTTAGTACTTCCCAGTGAGTTCAAATCCAAAGCTAGCTGTGGTTTTGGTTTTGTCATAGGAAAGGAAAAACAAGATGACTGAGGTTTTGCCAAGTGCAAAACACAGCTGCCCAAACCTTTTAATAGATATGCGTATTCAGGAAATGCATGGACTCTAAATAAGAAAGTTGTGACCTGTATGAAAACTTAGAAAAATGAAACAGAGAAGGAAGAAATTGGGAATTTGAAAGGTCCGTGCAGTTTTGCCCCCACACATCATCTATCAGTGCTCCTTTTAGTCTCAACAGCTTAAAACTGAAAGCATCTTCTCTTCTGGACCTTGGTCAAAACCCGCCATGTCTGACAAAACATGATTTCCTCTCAAGCAGCACCAAGCTCCCGCTCTGGGCACTATTGGTGTATTTTGTATCCGGATTGGTTTTGGCTTCTGTGTGCATAAAACAACCCCGCTGCCTAATGGGACTTTGATTGAAGCGTGCTCACCGGCTTTGATGTCAAGTGGCCGTCTCCAATGAGCGGACAAAACAAGGCCGTGATAATGTCAACATGTAGTGGTACAGAAGACAACAGAGAATTTGTATTTACTAATCTTGTAGAGCTGCGACAGTATTTGAGTTGCTATTTGCTCTTAACGGAACAGAGCTACAGGAGGCTGAAATTGTCAGCAACTTTAATAGTTTGCCAGACCCTGAAGTTTTCTTTCTTTCAGGCAATCACAGAAGTGCCTGGTGAAGGTTTGGGGGGTTTTGGTGATGCCCTACTGCCTCACTTGTGTCTACTGGTCTCCCAGTAATTGGTAAGAAATCCCAGTGCATTTATCCTCATCTTGTTGTTAGGAAGGGAAACAACAATATTCCTATTTTACAGATGTAGGACCAAGGCACTTAAAAGGCCAAATCCAATCATATAGTTAGCTTGCATTTAGTAACCAAAGTTCAAAGATGCTCTTCCCCAGGCTACGGTAGGTTGCTACCTTACTATGAAGGCAGCTATTAAGTGCTCCTGGAGCTGGACCGCAAAGCCCCAAAACACCTTGGTGCTATGTTGCTGGTCCTGTTGCTGGTGGGACGGTGTTCCAGAACCTAAGTGGTTCTCAACCCTCCTCTGTGACCTAGCTAACTCAACATCTCGCCTGCTCCCTCCTGCATTCACAGCAGGAAGGATGTTATCCTCTGCTGTCAGGACCACAGGTACCCCTTTAGGAGGAACCTGCCAGGCAGGAGGGCACAGTGAACTCGGATTCCCCATTTCCTGGGTGCGCGCTCCAAACACTTGAAAATGCTGCAAACTCTAGAGATCTGTAAAAAAAGCAAAGTGCCCCTAATTTGGTTTCCGAATGAAAGACTTGTGGGTCCCAAGTGAGAGGCAGAACCTCGTTAGTGGCAAGAAGTATTTAAGGCTTGCTCTTGTGCTCGGCATTCCCCACAGACCAGCTCCAGGCCGCTGCATCGAGAGCACAGGAACCGAGGCCGCTTGCCGTGCTGGCCATTACGGATCCCGTTCTGCCACATCCTCTGCCTGTGAATCTCTTTGCGCACTCTCCCATAGAGTTCCCGGGTCTAAAAGTGAATGGGTTCCCTTCCTGGGGCTGTAATTGTTGGCTTGGCTTTTTATTCGAGCTTTGTCCCAAAGTAGATTGGATCTGCGAAGGGAAAGGCTCCAAGAACAAGCTCTGCCAGCTGCTACTTGTCTGTAAAATCTGAAAGTTGCTGCTCCTGAAGCCAGGGTTTTTTTTATTTCCGTGAGAAAGCTGTAACTGACTGTAAGATAGTCTATGATCTTATTTTAAAAGAAAAGGATAAAAATAAGTTTAATTGTGTTCTTGCTCTGCCTCAGTTTAGTGGCTAGCCGGTCTCTTTTGTGCTCCCCGCATTTTTGGAGAGCCGGTTGACACTTATTTAGGTTGGCATAAACTAAATATAACCAAGCCCGTGTGAAAGTGCACGCACTGGGTCCCAGCTTCAAGAGCTGCAAAAGAAGCATTCCGCCTTTCACCGCAGAGCAAGGGGGTTAGAGGCAAAATACAGCTATTCTGCGACAGCTCAATGAAACACACACAACCTGAACAAAAAGTAAGTATTCCATTCAACTTGTGAATGCTTGTGAAATTTATTTTTTTTTTTTTTTTTTTGCCAGCTTTTACAGTCCACAGCCTTCTCATTCAATCTTGAATAATAGCTTTGAATTGAGCTGTAAAAGCTTCCCAAGTTTGAAGGCTTTTGACAAGTTAATTTAGCTGTATGGTAAAAAGTTTTTCCCCCAGATAGAATAAAGCCATCATATCATGAATGTAGTAGTCATCCAAGGGAAAGACAACACCATTAGGATTAGAAATGATGGGCTTTATGGAGATAGTTTGCGGTTTAGTGTAATCTACTATCAATATTTCAGTAGAAGAATATTCTACTCGTCATTCAGCTGGAAGTCAATATCTTCACTTAAAACCAACACCCAGGGGCCAGACTGCATATATTTTTTATTGAAAAAGTAACTTGTTGCTTTTTTGTCAGTTTTCTTTCGTTTTTTTTTTCTCTCCTTACATTTATTTAGATTTTAATTGCTTTTCACCCTGTGTCATGCAGGATGTCTTTTTTCTTTTATTTTCTCTGGTTGAAAGAGACAGAGTAGAAAAATGAATCAGTATTTCCTCTAAGGTTCCCACTATAGAAACACAGGCTTTTGTCCCAGCAGCTGCCATGGATGAAGATTCAAGGAATTAAATAATGAATATTTTCCTTTTAAAAAAAAAAATAAAAAAAATTAAGAATCAGAAAACAATCTCTGGTAAACTAAGTGTATCCAACAATTATTGTAGCCTTGACTTCACAAAGATTCCATATTAATTTTAGACTTATTTCTTGTTTATTTCTAAGTTTCAAGCCTTAGTGTGCCACTAAAATTGACTGAACCGAAAAGATGGGGAAAAGAGATTTCTTTCGTACTTTTAACTCTTCAGTTTAATCAAGAGGGCTGATGACACTGTAGGAACTTTGGCACAAGGGTTTTTAATGGCTGCAGAACATTTCTTCTCTGCATTTATACAGTTGAGAGCTTAGCTGGTATTGCTAAATAAATATGGAGTTTATAAAATCCAGCAAAAAGTGTTCAAAACAAATTTTAGCAAGGGCACTTATTGTAAAAGTCTATTGTAAATATGAAGAGGAGAGAGAATTTTACACTGTGACCTTTCCTTTGAACTTCAGTCACTTTTTTTTTTCCCCAAAGTGGGGGACAGGGACTTGAGTTTGTCCAAGACAACAGCAATAACTCGTTTCTTAGAGACTGGCTCTTAATACTTCAGAATTTAAGCTTTTCAGCCCTTGAGTGATGAAGATTTGATGAAGTGTTGGGTCTGCAGACAAGCTGGAAAAATAGCTTCTGCAGCCAAATACAGGCTTCTTCGGCCTCAACAGGCACTCCCTTAAGTGGAGGAGAACCA
Source organism: Aramus guarauna (assembly GCA_013400195.1). Taxonomy (NCBI): domain Eukaryota; kingdom Metazoa; phylum Chordata; class Aves; order Gruiformes; family Aramidae; genus Aramus; species Aramus guarauna. The sequence goes on from VXBL01009961.1 coordinate 270,340, forward strand.
CCTTGTTCTCCTTTACGGCTCACAAGAAGCCAGACAGGGCTGCTCTGCACAGAAGACAGATTTCGTAGCGCAGCAAAAAAAAGAGAAGTATTGTAAAAAGATACAAGAAGGAGTCCCAGCCGAAGCAAAATTCACCAGGGGGAAAAAAAAAACTCAACCGCAAACCCTAAAAAAGGTATGTCAGAGGAAAACACAGGAATGGGGTGATGTAAATTTAACATTCTCTGTTCCATTACAGCTGCGTCTTAAATCTGGTTGCTTTGTTGGGATTTTTTTTTTGGGTTTTTTTTGGTGGGTTTTGTTTTTTTTTATAGCAGAAAGGAGTAAATAAGTATGCTGTAGGAAGGATGCAGAACAGATGGGAGTGGGAGATAAAGCAAAGAAGGATGGCTGGCGGGAGAGAAATATCAAGGGAGAGCAACGATGGCAACTAACTGATCGGAGGAAGAGGAAGGAATCACTAGGTAGAAACTTGTGTCGAGGCTTGACCCTCTCTAAAGCAGCGAGTGGCACTGGCACTTGAAGTAGGTCTTCAGAGGATGTTCCTGTTGGCTTTCTTCCTAACTTGATCCTCTTTTTTTTGTTTGTTTTTTGGCCAAGGAGGCAGTGGGAGAGGCAGGATTAGAGTGGAAAGCTGAGGCACTCTACTTTCACCAGATCCATGTGATTAGAGAGGGAAATTAGCTGGAGTGTTGTGATGGCTGTTTCCTGCTTAAGAACATAAAAAATGGAACCGTTTCTGACAAACAAGAACTCAAGTTCAGCTAAAGATGAGGTGGAGGTAGGCGGGAAGTTCTGTAATTGCATTTTATTTAAGTCTTTATGAATTAGCTCTGCCAATTTTTTATTTTTGTTTTTTTACTTCAAATGGCTTCCGAGTAAACTTTTCAGCTACAATTACAGTAAAAACAGGCTATGCTATATACAGTTGGATTTAACGTATAGGAAGAATACTTTTTCTGGTTAACCTCTGAGCTCTGATTTACCTGAACAATGACAAGGTTTAATCTTCTGTCATTATGCACAGGTTAGCCTAGACTGGATATTAATAGATACACATATTCACACCCACAACCACTAGTACTGCATCAATCACATTTTGAAGATAAAACTTACACTCCATGGCAACTTTCAGGACACAAATTCTCTTCTCTTGTTTCCTCTTTTTAAACTACTTCAGCAATGCAGAGAGCATTGGAGGCAACTGCAGTACAACATCCCAGCCTTAGCGTTGAGGGTAAGGGGATGTGGGTGGGTGACACCAGACGTAGGGCAACCTCAGGGCTCCGTTACATTTAGAAGCTGCTACGACCACTTAGGTATTTTGTAAGCCGTGGTGGTGACCGAACCATTGCCCGGCTGCAGCAGAAATGGGGAGCCACAGGAGAGGGCAGCTAGCCACCTGGCTGCCCACAGTCGGGTCCTACGCTGGCTACCCATCGTTAGATCCACCGAGGAACGTGTTGCCTTGGCAAATATTATCTTGTCAGCTGTACGGTTGGCATTAGCAAACTTCTAGTCCTAAAGCACTTACACTCATACGTCTCCCGACACTTAAAAATAACTTAGAAGCTTATTTATATACACATACATACATGTGAGCGCAGAAACTAGCCTCGAATACAGATAGCAGAACAACCATAGGAGGAAACCTGAAACCTCATCAACCAAAGAACAACAAACAAACAAGCCCACAAGTCAATCTAAGCTAAAAATGAAACAGAAAGGGCTTCAGCTGTATGCAGAGGTAGTGCTCTTCATGCCAGCGGTGTTCTTAGGTGCGTATTACAGGGACGATATTCCAAAACTTCAGGCCTTCTGCAAGGCAGGCCATGCTGCCTGTATGTTCAAGCTTAGAATAATCAAAATGTAATGTTTGTTCTAAATTGACAGTAATAGATTAATCTCTTAAAAATAAAGACTGGAAAGCTTAAGTTAATGGGATGCTATTGCTGATGGAACTGTCAGAGTAATTCTGACCTCTGCCAAGACCTGAGCACGTTGTTTACAGCAGGAGGGGAAAAAAAGCAAATGTAAGGGCCAGATCAATATGGCAAGGATTTTTAGATGGGCGGCACTTTCAAATGGAAATGTAGTTGCTAAACATTTCAAAAAAGGCAAAAAAAAAAAGCAAGGTGTTTATATACTACCATGTCCATATAAATTTTGAGGGAGGGACAAAGTTGTTAGCAATTCCTGTCAAGTCCCAGAATTTATGTAAATCCAGATGGCTGAACTACAGGAGTTCATTTTTCTTTAAGGAAAATCTGGAAGTTTAAAAACAATTTAGCAAGAGCCAATTAATCAAAACCACCAGAAGTGTGCTGGGATGGCTGCCTATGAATTAGGAACGTTATGTTTCATATTAAGAAACTCCTTGAAAGCTAAGTGGGAAGTCTCCATGTATTTAACAGGCTAAGAGTACGGCTCAGGGACCCTGACTGCTACCAGAGGCGTGAGAGCAGACCCCTGCGCCCAGCCTGGTGCCATCAACCCCTTTAAGTCCGTGCAAACCAAGGGCTCCACCAATGTCAAGTGCAAGAACCATCTGGAAGGTTCTTGGATGGGAGAGCGGAGGTTTGAGCCTTTACCTCAGCCAGAACCCAGCCGAACAGAAAAAAAAGAGTTGTCTTTCTAGGATTACCGGGGTGGCTTACTTTCACATTTGCAGTGTGGCTTCTTGGTTTCAGGCACTGTGCTGGTCAAAGGGAAAACAACAAAACACAAGCGAAACGAGAGTGGTGCCAGCCGTGGGCTTGGCCAATCCAAAACCTGCAGCTAGAGAAGACTTGACAGTTCAATAGGATAATTCTTTAGAAAAATAGAAAAATCAGTTAAATGTTGAATGGTTGCTAGGAAAACATGGGTAGAGATAAGTATGCTGAACAATTTTTCTTTTTTTTTTAAGTCTTGGTAATTGAGGCAAAGATTTGTAAAGATTTTGAACTATGCTCTCCCCTTTTCATTTTTTGTACCTTGATTCAGCGGTTTGCTATTAAAAGCAGCAGTGTTACTCAGCAGCCATTTTTTTATAGACAATATTTGACGGATAGAAGAAAAAACACACTTCAGGAGTGGGATCTTGGATGCAAAAAACCTGACAAAAAGAAAAAGTTTCATATTCTATTAAAATACTACATATCTACCACGGCTTGCATTTTCTATGGTATTTCTAGTCAACCTGTCTCCATCGGAATCCGGAGAATCAAGCCCCCATACTCTCAGGTACGTCAAACCGCCGAGGAAATTAGACAAAACACACAACTTTTATTGTTACAAGCAGAAGACTGAACTTCAAAGGAATGTATCACCACAGGTGTTTCTCTCATGGCTCTGCCCGCCACCTCACGTTTCCCATAGCCAAACAAAGCTAGATCTTTGTTACGTATCCACCTCAGCAGATACAGATGAAACTGCGGAGGAAACTGCGGGCAGCCGTGGGTCAAGGAGAGACGGGGGGACGAGAGGGGTTTGCCACACTTGTGTGACTTTGTAGGAACGGCTGCCTGGAGGTCTCCTCGCTCCCTGCTGCTCCTCGGCCTCAGGGAGCCGGGTCTCGCCCACCAGGATGTCACCAGGCGGGAGGGGATGGAGGTAAGCGGCCGCTCCACCGCAGCCCTGGCTCCCCTCCTGCACGGCCGGCCAGCCGCCCGGTCGCCTTGTGGCGCGGAGGAGCGAGGAGGCCGCTGCGCCCAAGCTGCCAACCGAGGGTCCCTGCCCGGCGTGGGTCTCCGAGGCTGAGGGGGACCCGGCCTACCCGGGGTCGGCGGGCCTCGGGGACCCAAAGCCCGCTCCGGGCTCCCATCCCGGCTCCGAGG
>VXBL01009961.1:275141-312874 GCA_013400195.1 Aramus guarauna
TCCCCCGCTCACCTCCTCCCCCCGTCTCCCCTCTTCGCTCTGGGAATAACGCGGGACTTGGGGAAAGTTTGTGTCGGAGCCGGCTCCGCCCGCGGCCCCGCCGGAACGCGCCTCACGCCGGGCCCGGGGCTGCCTGACGGGGCAGCGGCTCCCGGGCTTGGGCCAGGGAGATCGCCCCGGCCCCCGGGGCACCGGTCCCTTGAAGAAAATTATTAAGAAAAGGCTTTTTTTTTGTAGCTAGGAGGAGAAAACAAGGGGTATTCTCCTCAGCATCACCGCGCTTTTTGGAAGTCCTGAGGTAAATGTTGGGCTGGAAGGGAGGATGACAGGTCCAAGCCGAGGCAGGGCTCCGTCCTCCCCGGCTGCGCCTTCTGCCCCCCCAAAAATTGCCTTTTGGGGAGCTGCTGGTGAATAAAGTGCGTGTGCCGCTCCGAAATGGAAAGCTGTGGCTTGTGCAACGATAAATTAACAACAACAACAACAGAAAAGGCTGTTCTGCGTTCGGAGGAGCGCGAAGGGAGGTGTTGCGGAGCGGTTAACGTGTGTGGGTTTTGCTGCAGGAATTTGTCAGGAAAAGATGCTGTGCAACCCCTCGGCTCCCTAAATGTTATCTTTGGAGTGTTTGTGGCGTGGCTAACGCAGCATGACATCTTCAGTAAGCAAATGTATTTACATAACAATTATTTGACATTATAGCTCCTCGCAGCATACCGTTTAAAGGGAAGTAAACCTGCCCTTTATTCAAAACACTTGCGTAATTGTTTTGTGCACGCATTTTGTGATAGAGGAAGGTTGGTTTTTCTTTTTTTTTTTTTTTTTTTGGGGGTGGTTGTTTGCTTGTCAGTAGCCTGCTTCAGAAGATGTGCATAAATTAGGCTTGTCACCACAACCGCTTGTTTTCTGGCCATAAGAGCGGATTTCATGTTACAGGCTTGCTTGATATTCCAGACTGGATTACAGGTCTAAAAATGTTCCTAAGCAGTGGGATCTGTGTTGGAAAGGTGTGGGTGGATTCGGGATGTGAAAATCACTTGTAAATCTGGGATGGGGTGTGCCGCTCAGGGCGGCGGAGCGGGGTGTAGGTGCTCTCCGGTGTTCTCCATTTCTTCTCAACAGGGATATCCAGGCAGCTTTATTTCATGCTTGTTTCCAACAGCTGTATTCCGTTATCTTCATAATGCTAATTTGAGACTGAAGAGATGGAGCAAGTATTATTTTGGCCCTCCGCGCTACAGTGAATTTCACCGTTGAGTGAATAATCTCCTTGCCAATGCATTTTGATTTACTGGTATTATGTACTGTCAATAAATGGGACTTGTGCTGTATTCGCCGCCGTCAAAGTGCTTTCGGTTGTTGCCAAAAGCTACCTGGAGTTAATTATCTGAATTGGACTTTTTTTTAATGGCAACATTTTTAAAAGCTAAGGAGCTCTGAAGTTTATATAATAATCTGGTTCTTGGCGCGGTTGGGTTTTTTTGGGGTTTGTTTTTTTTTTTGTTTTTGGTTTTTTTTTCTTTGTAATGTGGTCTGTCGCGGCTCTGAGTTTTAATCATTTCTGATGTTTCCACCGCCGCTGTACGTATGGAGTTTTGAGCCTAAAAGCTGCAGTTATTGCTCTGCAGCCTCTCTGAAAGAGTTAAGAGGGCACTGAATTAAGAAAGCTCAGCTGCTTGTATACAAATATACAGCAATTACAAGGCAACAAAGTTATTGCAGAATCCTACCGTAACCATGGCAACATGTTCACTCAATTACATTTTGAAATGTAAAATGCCACCCAGTTAGAAAGAGTAAGTTTTAGCGACTGCAGATTTTCTGTATAAAGTGAGATGTGTAAGACGCGGCTTTCCAGGATTATATACTTCATATTTGGATGGCATGTTTTAGCATGCGCATCTGACAGATTTCCATTGCTGATTTTAAGCTGTGCCCTTGGTTGCCTGAACTTAGGGAAAAATATAAAATCCCAAAAAAAAATCTTCAAAATTTAACTTTGCCATCTTATGTTTTCTTTGGGTTTGCTTCAGGACTTGGCTTTAGAAAGCAGACAGATTAGAAAATGCATGAAATGCGTTTTGAAAATTACCTCAGAATACCAGAGGAATTTGTCATTTACTTAATGGGATGGAGGCATGAAAGAACAGCATACGTGTGGCATGAAAGCTTTTACTCCTTGGGGAGGAAATGTTTGTTGAGCGGTCTCTGTTCGCGTGTAGCGTGATCTCCGACAGACTGTCCTAAAGTAGAAGAAAACTGGCAGGTGTGAGCTACCGAACTTGCGGTCAGCACCAGGAGAAAGCAGTGAAGAAGTTCTGGAGAAGCCCAGGGAGCATCCGTCAGCCCTAGGTTCAGGACACCAAGGTCCTGATGTGCAATGCAGGTGAACTCTTTTGTGGGAGTTGGTTTTATTTATTGCTTGCCTTTTGAGGGTGACTCGCTAGCAAAAAGGAATAAAACAGAAAAAGTAGTTTCCTGCATATATTCATCTTTGTGTTGGGCAAGATGCAGCTTTCTGCTTTGCTGTGCTCATGTTTCATGGTGAGCGTCCCATTAATGCAGAAAAGGGAAAAACAATAATGCGCTTAAAATGAGCTTTTGTTTTAACTAGCAGTGGTGTGCTTACAGACACCTGCAGGCTGATGAACTTCTGAAAAAGTTGCTGGTACTAGGAGCTGATAAGAAATAGTTAAGATTGCCATTGGTTGTCTTGAAGAAATGCGTTTTTCCCAGATATTGAAGGGCTTGAACTGCACGCTGCCTCCTGAGCCCTTGGAGTATCTGGACTGGAAAAGGTTTGCAAGTCCCCTGGACCCATGTTGGATTAGGGGTGGTTTTGGAAGGAAGCTCTTTCCAACCCACCGGGTCTTTCTGCTTTCACCATGAGCAGGTAGCTTGCCTGCTAATGTGGCTTGCACATCCCTCAAAAGCAGCGCTTGAGCAAGCGTGGCTTTCTGCTCCCGTGGTGAGTGCTCGTTTTTCTTTTTGCCTTCTACCATGGGCAGGGGTGGAAGCCCAGGTGCTGCCTGTTTATAGACTGCTGAAAAGGTGGAGTTGATCTCAGTCTTTAACCCTAAATCGCATGCTGAACTGCAAGGGCGAGGAGAAAGATCTGTTAAAAATACAGGTTAAAATTGAGCAGGAGTCCATGGTTTTAGATTAGATTGCCCTCTTAATCTCTCTTTGAAATGGCTTTGTGCTTTCTGGGGAATAGAGTTTTTTAAAGCCATCATAAGGTATATTTGTAATTCAGAAACTAGGTGCAGTGCCTGAAACTTGCCCTGTAGGGTCATTTGTAGGTTTCAAATCTGAGGAAGCTACAGACTTTCTGTACATGAATGTGCCCAAACACATTTCAAACAAAACGTTGAGACAAAATTGCCACCAAATACATAGTGTGTGATAAGGTCGAATATCCTAGGCCAAATTTCTTTCATCTTCCAGAGCTGAGAATAGGCAAGAGCTTTACAGTGGATTGCTCATGAACGTACTTATCAAATACCTTGTGCTCAAAGCAGTTAGTATGTTGAGTGTCTCTTAAAACTTGTTGTGCAGCCTTACCTTGAGGAGGGCAAGCTGACAATTTATTGTGGGGCACTTATGTTCTTGATCATAAGCTGAATATTGGGCATGCTCCACTGGAAGACCGCTGTCTTCATTTTTGGCACTTCTGATTGTTTGAAGCATTCCTCGGACACTTGTATGCCATGTTGTTCCTTTGTAAGGTCACAGTGACTGGTCGTCCTCGTATTTTCTCAAAGGTGGCATGCGGCGGTCTGGGTTAAGTGGCCTAAGTGTGTGCTAATGCGATGCTCTCTTCAGGGCTTGAAAACCTGAGTGCTTGCTGCCCAGCTGTGCCAACTTAATCTTAGGGTTAAAACATTTATGTTGTGTCCTTTTCCAGTTAAAGAAGTGATTGTGTTACACTCCTTGGCATTGTGTGTGTGTGTGTATATATATATATGTATAATACAAACCCCAGATCCTTGGGACCATATTTTCACTTGTCTGGCATCCATGGTTGACTACACATGGTAATATTACCAGAAGAGTTTATTTGCTGAATAGTGTCTGTTGCTAGCCTGCTACAAAAAGCTCGGACACAAGCAAAGCTTGTCACAAACCAGAAAGAAATATTAATTGAACGTGTTATTTGGACACTGGTAGCAACACTCATTAAATATTTGCCGAGTGTTCTTAACTTTTCTTGCTGGCTTCTTTGGTGGGGTCATCTTCTACTTCATTACTCTTCCAGTTTACCTTTAGCTTCTTTCCAGTTATCCCATTGCTTTTCTGTAATCTTTTTCAATCCTACTTTGTAGTCTGCAAGGCCAACCCTTGGGTTTAAATTTTATCAGACTCCTGCTGGAATCCTTTGTGTTTTTGTAAAAGCGTGTGCTACTGGACAAGTGACGCTGCCAGGATGTGTCTTGTCCCTGAATTCAAAATTACTTTTCAGTTTTGAGTCCGTTTTCCATTTACCTTTGCTTCCAGGTTCCCCAGGTCCAAGCATACCAGTGCTGCAAAGCAGTGAAAGGAATCTGGCTCTCCTCAGCTTGCTCGCTGATCTCAGAGGTCTGGGTAGGGGCGGGGAAAAAACCCGCATGAAAAGACGTGAGTTTGCCTCAAATTGTTTAAGCTGAGAAACAGCAGAAACGCTAAGGCTATCTGCTTTAATAGTTAGAAATGGAGCAATGTTTTTTACATAGTAAAAGGGGTAAATAGTCTTCTAACAAATTAAAGTAAAAGCTGCGTGTGGTGGAGAAGGAAATGTGTCTTAGCATTCTGATTTGATTTGGATTGTCTTTTACAGATATTGTGTCTATATTCGAGTCCTTGGATGAGGGAACGCCTCAGACCGCTGTAGTAATTAATGCCACTTGCATTTTGATTGTGTTATGCAGAAGACTGAAGTGGGCCAGGTTTACTTTATCCTGCAGTGGACCATGTTGATAAGGCAATATATAACAGATGATTCATGAAGTGATGCTTGCCGTTGCCAGGACTGCTTGAATAGCAAGCAGATTTTGGGCAACGCTTCTTCGCTGGAAAGACTCGGGCAGTTTCAACTGAGAGGAGGAGAAGAGACAAATATGCACTGTATTTCTGGCTATCTGAAAGGAGCTGTGCCTTACAAAATTTAGAAGTTGTTGGGGTGGGGAAATGGGTAAAATAAGGGGGTAGAGAAGCAGGAAAGCACACAGAGGTTGCATAATGATGTTGAAAAAGGGAACAATTTGGAAAAGACTGTAAAATCTCTTGGAAAGCTTCTGTGGTTTTCCTTTTGCAAGGAATTATAGCTTGGCCTTCCTCTATAAAAATTTGGGCTTTTTTTCATGGCATTCATTACTAGACACATCTTGATCAACTTCATATTTTTTTTTCTTTCATGTTTTCCTATTGAATATTACCTCAGAAAAGTTTGTATAAAATCTGCTTCAAACTACCGTCTTCTAGCGCAGAGGAATGTGTGTTGACTTGTGGTCACGGGCACACTTAGCTGTCTGCCCTCATCAAATGATTGAACCTTTGTTCCTCGTACAAGAAGTATTTAAAAACCCAAAAGTTGCAATTTGAAAATTAGATCTTAGACTAATAAGAAGCCTCTTTTTAGTTTGGTCAAGATTAGGTTTTGTTAATTTACTTATTTATTTTATTAATTTTTTTTACCCTAAGAGACCTCAGAGACAGCCATGTAGTTTGGCTGAGGACCAGAAGGGAGCCAGAATCCATAGGATATGCCAAGGGGTGGTTGTGGCAGCATGTTGCCCGGGAGGCAATGATGTCTAGGGAAGCATTCGGCAAGTTTTTCAGCTCTGCGCGTTGCAGACGTGACTTGCTGAAATGGCAAATTGAAGACCCTGCCTTGGGTACAACCTGGCTGTCGTGCCTGGGTTTGTTCCTGCGTTCACTCTTGTTTTCTTTCAAGTTTGATCTCCTGTAGACCTTTTCTGGATACATGCATCTGTACATTTTATAACAAACCAGTGAGCTGTTGGGTTAATAATTGTATTGTAAGGGGTTTGGGTTTTTTGCAATTTTTTGCAAACAGGATAAAATAATGTGTAGGAGATGAACATCTCAGATTGGGCGCTAGCAGCATAGCAATGTATTGTTTTAAATGATCTTTTTAAGCACATAACTCTTTCATTCTGGTGAACACTGACATCCAATTGAACTCAACTCCATTTATCTTTTATGGGTAGTGAAGAATTTTGTTATTTCACACATAGGAAATAATTCACTTTATTAATTTTTCTGAAGAACTGGTGCTTTAATGAGATGTCTGTCACTAAGACTTAATTACTGTTAAATTCTGTGAGCATTAGTATACTGCGACTCGTTCTGTGTAAAATCAAATTTCATTTGTCAAACACGCACGATAGCATTAGTTTGCTGATATAATTTGCGTTAACTTAAATTTGAGAAATAGGAGCTATTCATAACTGGCCTGTTGCTTGCACTGGTGTGGTTTTTCATTTTATTTCAGTAAAAACGGGGAGCTTTCACAAAGTTATTTCTAGTCAGTTAACATACTTCTATTGTGTTGCATTTTCCTAATCTGCTAATAGGAAAAGCTTATGTTGTGTTTGCTCCGTAGGAAAATGTTCAAGTTAGTTCTGGTGTTGTGTTGACAAAACTTTGTGTTTTGTGTGCATCGCTCCAAGAAAAGGACTCAAAATGTAAGCCTGAAACAATGAATTAATTCTGTTACAAGCTGTTCCCAACAAGTATTCAGAAAGGGAGTGTTGTTCAAAGTGTTAGGAAAGTTACAGTTTTCCCTGTGGGAGCTCTAGTTACTTAGGGTTTTTTTGTCAGTGTTTGTTCTGAATTTTGTGAAAACCCCAAATACAGGTAGTTTCTGTGGTGAGCGAAAAACTGGCCTGCCTTCTTGCTGCGGGTTCGTAGAAGGTGTAGAGCTGTGAGATTTGCTGTTCTGCTCAAATAATGCACACAAAAGTGTTAAGTGAAGAAAAACTGCATAAATAACCCTTTTAAAATGCTGAGGATTCTGAAAAATGTAGTAGCCTGTGAGTTTTAACCTTGAGAGCTTGGTGGCTCAGGGAAGGGTGCAAATGTGGCGGCGAGAAGGGGATAGTCTCCACTCTGGAAACACAGTGCTAACAGGGCAGGTATTTGTGAATATTGGCTAATTTGGAGGAGGTGGGATGAGATGGAAGATCGGCTACTTTGAATGCAGTGGCTCAAATTGCAAACAAGTAAGAATGTAAAGGTTATCTAATTCCCAAGGACCAGTGGAAGGGGAAGACCTGTGGTGCAGATGGTCAAAGCGAATTTGTAGGTAAAACTGAGCTTTCCTGTAGGCTGGGTTATATTTTAGAGCACTGCATAGATGCAATATGTTTCTTCAAATGCGAGGAGAATTGCTTCTCCAGCCAGCATAGACTTTAAAAAAAAAATAGTAAAAAAAATGTTCCTGTACCTGGTGCTTTGGCTGAGTCTGGAGAGGACTTCTCCAAGTCATGGGATGGGCAAGGCAGGAGGACTCTGAAACAGAGGTTGGGCTCTTGCACCACAGCAGGACGTACACCCTGCTGAGAAGCCTGGCTTCTTTCTTTAGACCATTTGGGGAAAAAAGGGAGCACAGGCATCTCAGAAAATATTTGGTCGTGTTTCTTGTGGAGGACTTGTTGGAGGAGATGAGTGATGGCACTTTTTATAAAACTGGCGAGGGTAAGAAGGTGCGGTTTCCTGCTGCCATGTGCCCCCTTCCCAAGGAAGTAATGCAGTTTGAGGGTTGTTTGTGCTACTGCAGCGTCTTCAGGGGCAGTGAAAGAAATGTCTCCCTACGATGCTAGCAGGATCTTTGTTGGGTTGATGCTAAGCACAGCCCTTCCTCCTCCATGTGCAAAGCGGAAAGCCTGGCCCATTGCTGTTGTTTTCTGCTGCTAGTCAACAAACCAGCCTCTGGATTTCTGTAAACCTCACCTCTGCTGTAGGTGGTGATTACTGTCAAAAATTAAGTGAGGTTCTCCAAGTTTAATTCTATTGCTGCCGTTCTTACTCAGCGGCAGTGTGACCCAGATGTGTTTGGTAGTGAGTATGCTCAAAACTGTGTGTCTTGTCTTCATTCTGTGATGAAGAGGAAGGGAAAGCAAGATGAAGCAGCCACACGCAGTCAGGTATGTTTGAAGCTAGTGTTAGGTACCCTGCTGAGTAACCGATCCTTCCAGTGGACTGGAAGAGAAATTGGCTACCGTGATCTGCATTTCCATTTCAGTTTTTCCTCACATACTTGATGTAAATGAGCCTCCTAAAATAAATTATTTTCCATGTGGATTCTGTTGTGCACTTCTCCTACACAAGACTGATTCTCTGTTTGAATCTAATGCCAGTGCTTTGGTTGGGAGAAAATTTTATTTACTTATTTACTTCTCCCAACTCGTACCTGCTGTCAGAGCTTGGTAGAGGCTGAAGGATGCGTTTCAATGAACATTGCATCTCACAGAATCCTGGAAGCACAATCAAAAGAGGAAGGAGAGAACTAGAAGTGAACAGCAGGGAATTTATTCTGATTGCACGTGGTAGGTATTGAATACTTTGGAGGCTGTACTCACCCTCCTTTCTATTGGGCTTTTCTTCATCCCTGTACAGAAGTCAGTGCTATGCACTGCACTGAAGACAGACTGCTGCCTCATCTGCTCCCTGTGCCTCAAATGGAGTATTTGATGATGGGCTTAATCATAATGAAGTGTGAATGAAATCTTAGCATTAAAAAAAACAACTTCTTGCTTGAAGCTCCGCAAAAACTACGAAGCGGTACAAGGGAACTTGTGACAGAGAACAGTAATCTGAGTTTTTATGTTATAAATTATCAAACCAGAGCTTAGATATTTCTGGATCAGTAGACAGGAAGGTTTACGTTGATGTACATAATTATGTGATTTCAGGGCAAAGTGTAGCTGTTATCAGCTACAGTATACCTTGAAGTAGATGGCCTTGTAAATTGAAATGTTGTTCATGAGCACATACTGTGAATTGCTGAAAATAGAAAAGACTTTTCCCATGCAATTTTAGGAGTAATCCATGCTGGGTTTGGGTGGATTTACACAGATTACATGGTCTTGTTCACCTCTGTGGCTGTATGTGAGTATCTTTTGCTGATGTCTCCTGTACTAGGTTGTGCTTTGTAAACAGAAATAGATGGTGGTGGTACCTGATGAATCGGATTCTTGTGTCTGGTCCATGGCACTGCAAGTGTAAAGTTAGCTGGTGTTTGGTTTAGGGGGGATCGAATCCTTCTTGGTGCAGAAAGCTTGCATGCACACGAGAAAACAAAGGAATTCATTCTTTTGATGGAGAGGTGAATGGCATGAATCCCTTCTGGGCAATATTGGGCTGATCTTTGTGAACTGACTGGTAACCTGGGGGTGGTGGTGTGGGGCAGTCGGGAGAACGCTGCAGTCAGTGCCCAGGGTCGACAGTCTTGGATGGCAGACGTATGGCTAGTACCAGTTTTCTATGACCATCAAACTATAGTGTCCTTACATCAATTATTGACAGTATTAGAAATCTCAGCTGAATTCAGTTTGGCACTGAAAGTGTGCTGCTTCTGGTCTTTGCTATAAAAACACTGGTCTAAAAATAAACTGACGTACAGGGATGCTGAAAGCAGGGGAGCAAATGAAGAACTGGTGCGCAGAACATAAGGCAGAGCGCTTGACTGATTGCGGAGATGGTATCACAGAGTAATGCAAACCGTGGCATGAGTGAGGTCAAGGCAGGAAAGTTTTGCACAAGGTAATAATTCCATTGTAAGAGGAGAAGGAAGTAAGAAAACTGAGACTCTTGGATAGACATCGAACTCTTCCCGTAAGCCTACCGGTGGCTAGACTGCTGTACTTCAAAGGGTATGTGCCATAAAAGCCCAAATAGCAGCTGGGTGAGGAATATTACGCTCCAGGTATGAAATCATGTAGTGTAACAGCAAACCAGGCTGTCCTTGTGCAGGTCCTGTTAGAAATTGGAGGGAGGACTGCATAGACAGTATGAAGAAAAAAAAAAAATTGCATTCATGTTAATTAAGTATTTACCTCATTTAAAATGGTAGAAAACCCAAGCAACTTGAGATGCAGCCGTCTACTGCTAGAAATGAGAACAGCATCTGCTTTGCACGGGGCTTATCACCGCTCCTCGTGAGAAGGATATCCAGTTATTGTATACTTTCAATTCCGAGATCTTCCCGAGTGCCATTATGAATGACATTCCCCACATTCTTTCCTTTGCTGGAAGGAGCTGATCAAGCAAGGAGTTTGGGAGTCACGCTGGAAGCTGAGAGATAGCCTAACGAACTAGAGCCTGAGCTTTCTCTTCCCTCTTCCGAGGGTGTTCCCCATGTGGTACCTTCCAATCCAAGGAGTTCAATATGGACATCTGATCCTCCTTGCTGCCTTTTTTTGCCCCAGTAAGAAAAATCTTCAGTGTCTGCATTCACTACAGAAACTTATAAGAGGAGCAAGTTAGGCTATATTTAAATAAAAGAAAAAAAAAAAGCGGCATATTCTTGGCAATAATTTAGACTTTTGCTGTAAACTGTCTATATTCCCTGAGGGATGAGGTCTCCTTTTGTGAAAATCTGTTCTGGATTCAGTATGTTTGACAATTTCTCTGTATGACTACCTTCAGTTTTTCGTTTTGGTGGTGTAAATGAGCAGACTAATGTGTGTGCTTCTAAGTACTCAGATTGTTTTTTAAAAAAAATTATCAAAATAACCTCTTAAGTATGCTGGGGACTGATGAGGCTTGCATTCCTAGTATTGCAACACAAGGTGTTCTCTGTTCTAGACTGTAAATATTTATCTCCTGTCAAAGCAGAGCAGTTACTATTGGGAACTGATCTGGCATGCAAAAAGGTTTTCCTTAAGGAATTTGTTTCCTTTTATTTACAGTGTTATCGTATATTTAAATTCCAGGGCCTCAGTGTATAGCTCTGAGGCTTGTTCTTAACACTGGCAATGAAAATCTAAATTATCACAGCCTCTGAATACGGATAACTGAATGCTGAGCATATGCTGTAGCCAACCAACAAGTGTGGGTGTGAAATTCAAGCAAATATAGGAAAAGGTACTGATGTTTTCCTGCAGCTGCAGGAGGACTACGAAATGAGAGAGCCTGCAAGCCGTGCCACCGGGTGCTTCTGGGCAGTAGGGACTTTGCTTCTAGTGACTCTGCTTGGGGTGGCTGTGATGGAACGAGTACGTTTTGAGCATCAGTGTTTCACGGTCTGGCATTTTGCAATTGCTTGTCTCTTCCCCTCCTCTCCGTGTGGTGCTCCGCTCCCAGAGCAGGCCCTCACGATCCCTTTCTGTGTCTCCATTTAGCCTCCCTGCCAGGAAATGTGCTTTGTCATTACTTTTCTTCAGGAGCTTCGGCCCTGGGAGTTTTGCTGAGCTCTCTTTTGTTAAATTACTAATCTGTTATGTTTACCACAGGTATGGGGAGATCTGGAGATGGTTTCCTGCAAGTGGTAATATCTGAATCCTCACTGCTGGCTACAAGTCCTGCTTTTGGAGAGTTGTAGTTTTGCTTTAATCTCTCTGCAGTGGCTTATATTTCTGGGCAAATTGTTTCTGTTGTATTGTGCCATATGTGGGAGGCTTATTCAGCCTGGAAGGGTCTGATTTTCTTTTTTTTTTTTTCTTTTTTACATCTCCCTAGCTTTTGTACCTACTTATTTTTTGATACTGGCAATTGCAGAAGTTCTCCGTGCTTGTTAGGTAGCAGACTTCCCTGTGTACTTAGTCTCAGAAGAGAAGCCAAGGGCTGTCAAGCAGGTGTCCTAGTTGGAGTACTTTTTTTTTTTTTCCTTTTTTAGGAAACGAGCTCATTGAATGAAATAAGTTACTGAAGCTAAGTTCAGTCCCTGCCGTAGTAGGGAAGAGCTGCTTTTACTCTTGCTTATAAATGTGCAAAATGCATGTCTTGGGCTATATCCAACACTGGCCTTTGAGCTTGTCTTTCTGATTCAGAGGTAGTAGGCAGATAAAATGAAGTAAAAATAAAAAGAAATGCTTTCTTCAGCTCTGATGTTTTCACATATATATTTACAGATAAATAGATAATACATATTTCTTATTCTCACATATATGTTTCTGCTTGGTGTCTCTCCCTCTCAAAACTTCAAGGCTAGTAGCTGGATGTCCCGAGTATTGCCTTTTTGAAATAGCTCTTAACTTCAGAGTTTATCATCTGCTGTCAAGTCACGTTAACTTCAGTTCTTGCTGTGTAATATCTGTCTTCAGGGATGCACGGTCAATACAGCCTTTATTTTCTCCTCTCTCTGAAACCTTGTGTGAAATTTGCTGTTTGTGGCTTCTGGGCAAGAAGCTCTTTCCTGGGTTGGTAATTGATGCAGCTTTGTCAGGGTAGTTTACAGCTTTATGTAGAGTCTTTTTTTATATTAGAGTACTAAAAGGTAAATGTCCAAAGTGATTCATAAACACTGATATTCGAAGTTGAGACATTTTTTTTGACTAGAAACCTTTGTTCAGTATTTCCTTGAATGAGAAGTAAATCTGCCTTGGTCAAAGGGAACTGTTCTGTATGGTTCCATGCCAGAGTGGTCTCTCTTGCTTTAATGCAGTATATTTTAGCCGAACTGAAGTTGGTTTTGAATGTTACTGGCTTCTTGCACTCTTGGTAGCAGAGAGGTCTATTTGCATATTTACTGGCTTCTGTGCATCCAGATATATCAGCAGCCTCTGCTCCTTTTCGCTTGACCTTATCTCCCCGTTCCATTTTAGGAAAAATCTTCCAATCTCCTTCCCTCGTCCCAGCCTTGGAGCATGCTTTGCGTGCAGAGTGTTTTCAGGTAACGGGGAGTCACGTTTGCTTTGCGGCAGCTGCGTGTACTGATGCTTGAATTTAAAACTGGTGCCAAAACGTAAATTTTCAGAGGTGACTAAAATCCAAAGGAGTTACTTGTCTTTTGTAGTGCTAGCTTTGCATTTTCAGTAACTGCCTACAGAAAGGGACCGCATTGTTAGCTAGCGGTGGTTGCTAGCCTTGACTATCAGGCCATTTTTTCCCCTCTGGCATAATGTGACTTATTAATCATTATGCTCACTGTAACGCAAAATTCATACAGGTTAACATTTAAAACACAACAAACCCAAAGATTTTGAAACTCTCTTGTATTCCTTCCTGTTCATTTATTTTGGAGTATTGGAAGTAGGAGGTGCTAAAGCGAAAGGAGATTCTGCACAGCAGAGCTTTGATGGCTAATGGCAGCTCATCTTGAAAGCCAAGCAATTCCTCCTGGTGTGGCAGCTGAAACTGTTAGCGTGAAGGTTTCAGCACGATATTTAGGAGCATGCGAAGGTGCAAAACCCAGAAGAGTGAATAAAAGACCCTGAAGTTTGGGCTATGGTGCTTTAAAAATGGAGAGGGAAGGCTGCAGAGGGACAAAACCAGGTTTAAATTACTTTGCTTGATTCCTATCCTGAAAGAGGAATGTCTTACGGGGAAGAATATGTCGTTTAGTTTGTAAAGCCATAAATGGCAGTATAAATTTTAATCTAGATTATAGAAAGTTAACAGAATGTGAATCCTTGCATATGCAAGTGAGGGCTCTAAGGCTTCCTTGAGGACACTGAATTGAAGTCTGTCATTTCAGCTGGTGACTGACAGTGTTTTAAAATCTACCTAAAAAAACCCCATGGCAGATACTGTATCAGTCCTTGAAATATGTCCTAGTTTTCGTGGCTTTACAATCCAGTTTTCTTATTTCAAGAAACAATTCCAATTTGTCTTGCTGTGTTCGTGTTGTGCAAACAGACAAAATGGGCTCTATAAAATGCAGTCTAAATCAGAAAGTAAATGGAGCTCTTCCTTCGTTCCAGGTTAGATAACAGCCCTGGTGTTGGAAGCAACACCTGGTAAGTGAACTCTCAAAAAATTTGATGGCCTCTGTCTCCCTAAAGGCATCCCGCAAGTACTTCTTCAAAGGGTTTTGTCCTTTTTTTTGCTCTGATGGCATTATGAAACATAAATAAATAAAACCCAAGCCCAAACCCCCTGAAGTATGAGTAATGTCAGTTGTTCCTCCTTTGCTTTTCTTGCTTGTCAGCTGCAAGCTTGAAATATTTGACCGAAGATTCTAGTTTTTATCGAAGGGTGATGCTGGTCATTAAAATTTTAACCCTACTTAGAGTATTTCAACATAGGAATTTACATTTTTCTGGTGACTGAGTTAATTTTCTATTCTGACCATGTTTGTGGCTGGGGATTGTGACTTGTAATGTAAAAATGGAGCCAGTGGAAAACCTGGAACCCCTGCAAATATAAAGGCATATGTCTGCTTTAGCTTCCCGTGGGGATTGCTTCCCTTTTGGTTACCAGCAGACTTGTTCCCTGCCTGATAAACCTCAGCCTGAAAGCAGCATGTTTCAGCAAAGGTGCTTCTCCAGATTTTTGTGAAAGGAAAAAAAAAAAAAAAAATCACTGCTGACTATTATGTCACATATCATTTAAAGAAAATAAAATTCTAGCTACCATTTAAAGTTCTTTAGATGGCAAAAATAACTGTTGACTTAGCTTTTAGTATGCCATCAGTTAACTGAATTTCAGTGTTTGACTGCCACCTCTGTCATGCTTTTACAGGTGTATGTCAGCATCACTTTTCATATGCTGGTGATGAGAGGAGAGAAGGTTTTCCCAACAAATAAAGAAAAAGGAAGTTATATTGCACTTTGCCTTTAAAGTTGTATTTTTTTTCCTGTTCAGTGCAGTATCCTTTATGCTCGTATGTAAAATATGGGTTTAGGTGATGCCCTGGTTAAGATCCTTTGAGTAAGAAGATATGCAAATACATCATGCACTATGGTTATACAGTAACACAGTTTTATTGGCTGTAGGAAAAGAGGGGCAAGTTAAAAGATGACATGGAAGAGTGACACCACAAGCCCATTAGGACTGGGCTCTGAATTACTGCATTGCTTTGAGGAGCGTGGTGTTTTGGTAACAGTATTAGCATTACTATAAGAAAGAAGAAATAAAACATACAAAAATGTAAACTTTGGATGCCATGATGTTAGCTTTTGTGGGTGAGAGCGTGCTGTGTTTTAGCTGGGCAATAGAGTCGAGGGTGCTCACGTGAGGTCTGCACGCTTTCCTGCAGCGTCATTTTGGCGAGCAGTGCCCTGTTTCTGTGGGGCAGGCTCCTGGGAGACTGAGTTTAGGAGCGAAAGGGGCTGTGTGCGTGAATGGGGGTAGCTGGCAGTCAGTTCCCGCTGATGGCGTAATAAGGCTGCATTAATACATGGTTTTTGTAGGGGGTGTGTGGCATTCTAGACTTAGAAAATGGCATCGGATTGTTCTCAAACAAAATAGCTTTTTGAAGGTTGACAATGAGTGTTTAAACCACTTAACTGGGGCATGAAAAAATGTAATAAAGAACAGAGCTAAGCGTTTCTTCCCGGAGAGTGGTGCTGGCCGAGGCTCGGTGAGCAGGCACGGGTGGGTGCTGGAAGGGAGGTGAGTTTGTGTGCTGGAGATGGGGGTGCTGGAGCAGGGCTGAGATCTTCAGGGCTGAGCCATCCAGCCTCTGAAGCAGTGGGAGAGTCCAGGGGGAAGTTTGCATCATGCTCTGTGAATACTAACTGATTTTAGTCTGTGCTGTTAGCATGGTAACACTTGTTGGGTGGGTTTTTTCTTTTTTTGCCTGTGCCAAAAAGATTTGGGTATCCATGTTGCAGATTAAAATGCACAAACCATCGTAATATCTCTCTTTCTGTGTCACTATTTTGCAGCCAACCGCAGAGGGCTAAATGTCCACTTGAAAATGATGCAATTTGTTTGTTGAGACCTTGAGGCATGTTTCTTTCCAAGAGCATGACAAAGGTCAGAACTTAAAAAGCATGGTGGTGGTAGGTGGGAACGGCAGCACGGTTAACATCATGCAGTGAGCATGGAATATTTGAGAACATGCATAATTAAGTGCCTGGTTAAACTTAATGTTGGTTAAAACTAGCATTGTGATGTAGTCAGTTCCAAAAGAAACTCGGGGAAATGTTTTACTAGACAAAAGAATTGCACGAGTTACGTGACAGGGTTGTTTTAGTGTTCAGACTAAATTATTTTCTCGTGGTAATCAGATAGCATTCAATTAAAAAAAAAAAAGTAGACTAACCTTAAACAATGTTTGTTCTCTAAAAAAACAGTCAATATTCTTTTTCCAAGTTAATGAAGTAATTAACAGTGATTGATGACACATGTACTCAGCTATTTTATGCTGGTAGACCAGATGGGTTAGGCACAGCTAGTGACCAGTAATTTTGATTCTTTGTCAGAAGGAACAAGAAGTTCAGATGTGGGCTGTAACAGCTGAAGTACATGAATAGAAAAGGTAGATGTTTTTTTTTTTCCTCTACCTTTCCTTACCTATATGTGAGGATTTGAAAAACAACCCCAGGTAAAGAATTGCAGGCTGTTCATTTTTAACAGTTGAGAAGGCTGAACTAGAGTGAAAATGGGGCTGGCAAGCTGAAGGTTTTCAGTCGTTTCCCAAAACTGATTACATAAAGGTGTCTGTATCCTTTTTTTTTTTGGCTATATCAAGCTGTTTTGAAAGAGAAAGGAAGATTGTGTGTTTGTGCGCACAAGCACGTGAAGAAGATAAGACTCGGTTTGAAAGCTGCATTATTGAGCACGTCTACAGAAAAATGGTGGCTGGATCTGTGAGCTTTCTATCATGATCTGATTTTTTCCCCCTTGGAGTCTGCTATGCTGGCAGCTGTGGAGGGAGAGGCTTTGCTGACTGTCTCTGGTAAGCACACTGGAGACGGGTGTCAGCAACGCGGAGAGATCTCAGCGCTGCTGAAACGCTTTAATGGGACTTTAGTGATGCAATGGTAAGTTTTAAAGTGTTGGCATACATTACAAGTTGCAGAAACTTTATTTTACACAAATTAAGGGGGATCTTAATATGTTGTCAAAGTGTTGTGTTTAGATCGTGGGCATGGATGGGAAGCTTCAGCTGTCCTGGAGTTTGCATGGGAATGTTTCAGTCAGTGAGATGAGCTTGCTGTCTGCTGGTCACACAAACTCTTCCCACCACTGAAAATGTTGTTAGGGAGATTTTGATTAAAAAAGAATATGCCATTTTTTATCACTTCCCAGTCAACTATTTAAAAGTTTTGATTCTTGTGCTTCAAAATTATTGTAGCTAGGGTAATCTACAAGGAAGAAATGAAAAAAGAGACGGACATTGCCCATAAACTCACAGTATTCCTTTACCTTCTGTCAAGTGCTACTTTCAGCGGTCTGATTTGAACTCTTTCAGATGCAGAAATACTAGGATGGAGGAAAAACATGGGCTGGGGAATGAAGAGGGCTTTAGAAAAAGCCAAGACGGTAGATTTTTATAGGTAACTCTGCCCAATTTGTACCGACTCCTCCAAGGCTTCAGTAGCAGCTGGAACAGGCTCCCGAGGCAGACTTTTATCCTTTCTCCCTCCCACGCGGATCCATCTGTGAGACTGCTTGTTCTTGCTGCTCTTGCTGAGAAACTGGATCGAGCTCAGAAGCATCCTGCTCTTTCAGACCCTCTGCCAGAGTCTTGCTAATCAAGGAGGGCTCTGTAATCTTCTAAATCTACATATTCCCAGGTTTTACACACAGTCAGTTGCATTTCTGAGAATCTGCAGCTCTTCTACGAGCTGTGTTCCTGCTTGGCTCTAAAAAATTTTTCCAAGCTGTTGACCACTTTAAATTGGAGCTCCCACAGAGCGAGCAGGAGGTGGTATTTCCAGATTTGCTCGGGTTCCTAAAGATGATCTTTTGTTCAGAGTTTTGGATTACGTATCAGAGGATTTAGGTCCACTCATCATCCACTCGGTTGTTCTTAAAGCCTTGGGGTTTTTTGCTTGTATACATATTTGAGATACCTGCAATGATGCTTCATCAGCAATACTTGTCGAGGGCTAAAAATAGAGGAGAAATCAGCAGATCCCCTCTTCAGCTACTGAACGGTATTGCTATGGGAATGAAATCTGTGGAAGTAGAGATATTGCTAATACTCTTGTGTACTCCTAGTAACGAAAGAGAAAGACCACAAAAATTTTGGGGGCTTCCTGGTGTTCACCAGAAGATGTGAGATTTTTGTTTTTAGGACATGGAGGCACCTTCAGCTTTCAAAGCAGCTGTAACTGTTGATCAAGGTGGTGATTTGCAAAAGTGTCTTAGATGGTACTGTGAAGGATTTTGTGCAGAATGTGCAAAAAGTGTTTTCTTCCAAGTGGCCCTTGGTTTAAAGCTCAGTGAGGAAAACTTGCAGGCTTCTGCTAGCAGCAAGCTCTGATAGCGGCAGGTATGTGCTAATTTAACATTGAAATGGGTGGAAAGGTCTTGGCTTCTACTGAACTATCGGTGTCCCCTGTATTTTTGGTTTGGGCGAGCGTCTCAGGGTTTGGATTTATACAAGTAAGGTGCAAGGGCTGCCACCAGAGATCAGCTTGAGCAGCTGACTTTGAAGCACAACTGAAAAGGGCCTGGTAAGGGCAGCCTTACTTAAGGAATCTGTGTGCCCTGGACATTAGTAGTGAAGTGTTTTCTTTACAATAGGCAGCAAAGGGGTGTGAAACTGTACAAAACAATTTTTCTTGATTACTTTTATTGAGAATTTCTGGTATGCTTGATTAGATTATTTCTATATAGATTGGCTACCCTCGAATAGCTGTGGGTTACTTCCATGTTAATACAGTAGCTCACAATTAGTTAATAGTGTCTTGTTATGTGTGGCTGTTGTTCATTTTGTTTTCTTTTAATGTCTGATGGTGACCTCAGTGCACCTATAGCACTGCTTATATTGCAGAGGCTTGCTTAACAAGCCACTGCCTGAAATAATAGCAGGATTGCTCCAAAAGCAACTACTAGGGACTGTCTAGCAATGTATTATAGCCTTCCCTGAAGGAACTGGGTAAATATAGAGTAGATATCGGTTATTCTTGAAGTCTTAATGTACATATACAGTAATTTAACACTTAGGACAAATGCGGTTAGAGATTGAATCTTTCTGAACATTATACCATACAAAACCTGTCACAAAGTTAAAATGTTTGGTGTGAGCATATAAGCAATAAATCTTCACAGCATGCATTTGAAAGTGGAAGTTCAAGGGAGGAGGCGGAAACACGGTATTTGTTCTACTCTAGGCTGTCATGTGAGAATAGCACTTGTAATGGCTGGCATTGAAATGTCAGCATTTGCTAAACAAATGTACTGTGTTTTAATTCCTTGAAGTACTGGGTAGTGCATCTGTATTTCTTAGATGGTTAGTAGATTTGAATCGTTGTGTTTGAGCTTTTGATGGTAAAGGTAGGTTTTGCTGCTGAGGGTGTGGAAACGGTGAGTTTAGCTAAGGTGGGATGCCCTAGGAATAAGGGCTAGACTGGTCAGTCTGGATCTTACTAACTGTGACATGTAGGTACTGAGTATACTGTCAGTGAGAAGCTATTTCTGATAGCTGTGTTAGGTTTAATTATTAGTTACACAGTTCTAACTGTAATGAAGGCTTCAGGTACTCACACTGATTTTGCTCTTTTCTTCTTCCATGTAGATACCTGAGTGCCGTGGATATTTCCACTTGCCAGTTCACTCGTGTATTTTCTTTAACTTGTGTGCAGGTTCCTATGTGATTTCGATGCAATATAGAAAGTTATAAGGAGTAAATGTCATATTTTGCAAGATGGGACTGTCACATCAGTGTAGGACGAAGCAGAGCTGAGTTTACGTGGGTGTGTAGGTGGTTTTTTTGTCTTTAAAGGTACTTGATTGCCACGTTCTCCAGCAGCATCCAAGATGGTGTACCTTGGGAGGTGTCTTGCAACAGGATGCACATGTGGTGACACTTCTCTGACATACTCTCCTGTCAGCCAGTGATTTATCTCATGGGTTTCCATGAAGTATTTGGTGTTTGTCCTCTTCTCGAAGAAGTTTGTCCATTTGCTTTTGGAATTCAGAAAATCTTTTGTTTTTAAATGCTCCTCTGACTCACAGTGCTGGAAACGCTCTCTGCTTCAGCTTGCCGTGTGAAATATCTCTTCTGATACCTTCCCTGTGTCCACCCAACCTCTGTCCCAGAATAAGAATGGGAAAAACTTCTTGCTCTGAAAGAAGTAGATGGAAAACAGAGTGATTGATGACTTCTCTCTATCATGATTCTGTATCAACTGTAATATCCTTAAGCCATCTCTGTCTGGGCTGAAAACTTACCTGCTTCGCCTGTATGAGGAATTTGTACCACACCTCTGATCATTTTTCTTTTTTCTTGCCCTTCTTTTGAAACTCCTACACTGTGTACTTGGAAATGGAGGGGGAATGTCCAGATTTGCACAAAATATTCATGATTTTGGAGAAACTGGGCTAATACAGCAGCAAATTTGGTGTTCTATTTTTATTTCCTATTACTGTCATGGTATTCTAGTTGCTCTTCTGTCCACAGCTGAGCATTAAGCTGACGGTATATTTTTACAGTGCAGCCTGATACTCCTGCAGTATGTTTTTAGAGACAGAAACATTGTCTTCAGAGCCTTAAAAATCTTTGGGAGGATATCTGATGATGTTTGAGGCTTGCAAATATGTTTTCTGGGAGAGATCTGTTTTGATTATCATTGAAACTGTAGGAAAACCAGCACTTCTGGAACTGAGCAATGCTTGTGAAACTTGGTCTCTTGGGGCGGATTCAGTAAAGCTGTATTCTGCCTGAGAAGTAAAGAGTTGGACTGGTGTCATTAAGGGTTGTGTGGGTCTTACCGCCACGGCTTTTGTCCTCTTGCAAAGTGGTGGCTCTGGAGATGTGGTCCCCAGAGACAAATCAGCCTGGGAGACTTTCACGCTGCCTCTGTTCTAAATAAAGATAAAGTAAATAATTCTGTGCTCACACTACATTATTACTGTTTTTAAACAGCTGCATGCCTCTTCCTTGTCCCTCCTCCTGTCATATATAGATCCTATATTGGCAGTATTTTATAAACAACCCCTGAAAAGCAAAGGCATCTCTCTCTTTTTTTTTTTTTTTTTTTTTTTCCTCTCCTTTGGGTAAAGTTCGGGATCTGTTGTCACAGGAGAGATTTAATCAATAAGCTCCAACAGAGGCACTGCCTCATTAGGTCTGTGAGTCTGTGCAAAGCACGTGCATGCTGTAGTGTCGGGTCGTTCACAAGCTGCATGTTATGAGTAGGAATCCAAGCAAGCATCAAAATGATGCTGTTGTCATCTTACGTGGAGCGTGTGGGATTAACAGGCAAACAGCATTAAGTTTAATGCAGCAAGGAATCTAATACCTCGGTAGATTTTGAAAAAAATAATCTTGTTATCAGTATTTAATCTGCAGTGTCAGGCAGAAGGATGGGTGATAATGCTTTTTAGAAGATGGATGTTTCCAGGGCTTTTGGAGACCATGGTGTTGGAGCGCTGCTAAATGAGTGCCAGGATGCACTCATCCCTTCTGCTGTGGTCTTCACAGAGCTGGCTTCCTTGTCCTGCTATAAGGCGGCGTCTTCTGCGAAGCTTTTAACATCAATTCTGAAAGGCAGAGCAGCTTCCTCTGGACCTAGAAATAAACTTCAGAGCACAGCGGTGGGTATAGTAGGTGTGTGACTTACACCATGCTTTGATGCATTGAGTCAGCAGGCAGTCAGGTTTGTTTAACTGAGGTTTTGGAGAGATCTTGTCAGCTGGCTGTAGTGTTGCTGTCTGGGGGTGTTGATGGCATGTGTCTGAGCGGGCCCGCAGATGAAGCGCGGTCATCGATAGCTGGGTATCCTGAAGCAACCAGACTGACTTGGCTTAAAACAGTCTTGAAACTTCACCCTTAGGCCAAGATTTTTATCTTGGCTGAAGTACTGTAGCAATTTAAGCTCTGAAAAATAGGCCTTTGTAAATAAAGTTCTATCATAACTTTAATTACTGGTTACTGCACATCTGTACTTGTGAGTAGTAGAGAGGCACATCTGGAATGAGCTGAGAAGAGGAACATTGATACTGTGAAAACATTCGTGTGGTGGAACTGCAAGATTCCTGTTACTTATAATTAAAAAAAAACCCCTTTCAGTAGCTGCAAAATGTATGAAAATGGACTTGGAAAACTGTGGGATTACTTACATTTCCTAGTTCATGTGCAGTTCTGTCTTAATGGTTGGCTAGATGCCCGGCGGGGAAGAAGTGGTCTGGGAAAGTATGTGGAAGGAATAGTGTAGAACAGAGGTGTGGAGCTGCGTCATCTGTGTGGTTTTGGGGGGCAAGCCTGCTCATGTGGTTGGAGAGGAGGAAAGTGAGGGACTGCTGCTTAGAGTTGGAAAGGCAGTTTGTTTTAGAGAGCTGGTAAGCGGTTTTATGCTCAGAGCCATACACTTTCTCTCTATACGCATTATTCCTGTGTATAGGTGGTTTGTTGCCACGTGTGATGACCCAGGCTGTTGATGAATCTGCCACTGTTTTCTTCGCAGCTTGCGGAAGAAGCAATTGAAGCCTCATGAAAGCATTTAAGCAGACTCATCCCTTCCTTGACGCAAATGACAAAAGATCTGCCTGCTGTACCGCTGAAGACCAAGCGCGTTGTGTGAGGTACTCGCTGGTAGGAGATGAGTAAGAGAAGAGCTAGTGACCGCTGGTGCCTTTATTCTAGGGAAGGTGTGTAGTAAGGGATGGTGGTTTGTTGAGGCACAACTGAGAAACAAGGGGCTTTTGCTGAGGCTGCTGCCCCTCAGTCTGTCTCTTGCTGTATGGTGACTGCAGATATGGAGGCTCCTTAGCAGCTGGTGATGAGGAGGTGACAGCACACTTGGGCTGTGGCTACCTTCTGAACCGGGGTGGGATGAGGGTGCAGCTGCACCAGCCCGCGTGGTTGCAGGGAGCGTGTGCTCTCAGGCGTACCCTGGTAGAAGTAGGCTGAAATAAATAGGCATTAATTTGTCCTTTGTGCTCCTATTCTAGAGGTTTTTTGAAAATCCAGCAGGGACCAGACAACAATTCTGTGAGGCAGAAAGCTTCATCGTCCCTGTCCCGTTTGCTACACCTGATTAAATAAGTGTGTTTTACACACCTGCTTGTTTTAGCCTACAGTTCTTCTTGTTCTTTCTGCCCTGTAGTCTGAAGTGTGCAGTGCTGTCCACTGTCTTGCATGCGGATGCTCTTCGACTGCCCTTTGCTCTGTGCGTAGGGAAAGACTCCATCCAAAGTGCCACAGCCGGCATGGTCAGTGTGCCGCTGCTTGTTTGCCAAGAAAATTCACCTAGCCAGCAGGCAGTCCCAGGACTCGCTTGGAGACAGCAGGCAGGCTAAGCGAAATGCTCCTGTGGCAGCAGTTGCCCGTCTCTTTTTTCTGCACACTGGAGCCCAGCGAGTCTGACCTGAGCACACGTACAGCAAAGCCTGCTGTGCCTGTGATCCCGCTGCCCCCAAAAAAGGAAGGTAGGCAGGCGACTTGTCTGGCCAAAATAGTTGAAGTTACTCATGAGAGGATCGTGCTGCTATAAACAAACATGTACTCATCCCCATCACATACGGCGTGTGTCTGGTCAGTAGTGGGCAGGCTGCCTAAGCAGCTCGTCCTGGCTGGGACCCGGTCCTTGCCCGTGCCTGAAGAGCTGGCCAGGAGCATGCCTCCGGACGATGCGTGGGGTGGACTCGCTGTTCTTATGGCCAAGATGTGCACGCCAGAGGCGATCGCCCTTGTCCTGAAAGGAAGTGGAGCAGAAGTAAAACAAGCTCTGACTGATTTTTTTTGGGGGGGTGGGGGTGTGTGTGGTTTTTTTTGTTTGTTTTTGTTTTGTTTTGTTTTTGTTTTGTTGTTAAATGAGAGAATTTGAGAGGTTAACCCTATAGACCTCCAAATATCCTAGGCACAGCATTTTGCTTCTGTTAATTTGAGTAATAGTTCTGTGAGACAGTGGCAAAATGACAAATTCACATAAGAATTGTTGCAGATAGGGGCCAGACAACAACTCTTGACCGCTTTGGAAATGTCTTATTGTACTTCTTTGAGATCAGCGCGAGTGGTAACTGAAAATTAGTCTGGTGGTGAGATGAGTTGGGAAACGATGGGTTTTTTTTATCCTGGAAAGGTCTGCTTTGTTGGTGTTTTACTCAGTCTTCTAGGAGAAATGCAGGGAACATTTTAAAAAATATAAAAATCTTAAGTGAGCTAAATCTGTAGCTTGTCCATCTGATCATGGTTATTTTGTCATCTCTACTCTGACCAGGCACTAGTATTACTAAAATATGCAGAAGCTTAGTATTTTGAGGATCTCTCATGCCTGACTGAATTTAGATAGACCTTTGGGGGAAGAAGTGGGAATAGGTAAACTGATGGTGCTGTTAAATGAATTTGCTGCTACTGTTTCAGTCCAGTTTCTTTGGGAAATGCGTATACATCTTCTCACTGTTCATGCTCCGTGCTTCATTCTTGCACTGTGAAAATGAGTAGACAGAAATCTGTTAACTCCATTTGAAATCCTTCTTGTCTACAGCTGGGATTGCTTATGCTATAATATAACCTGCTGTTTTTAGTGGGAATAAATGATGTTAATATTTTGCTAATGCCCAGTTTAAGCTAGCCAGAGTCTCTTCAACAGGATGTGCAAATTAATGGAACTGGAATATCTTGAACGTTTGGGATGGCAGAGACCTGTAGGGATTAGAAATGACACTTAAGTAATTTTCTCTTGAATTTGATGCATAACGTTGAAAGCGTGTTCCAGGTATCTAAATGCAAGATGGGCAAAGGAACTTGGAGACCAGTAATGCTGAGACACTTGAGCTAGAGAGAAACAGCCAATTACAGAGGTTTTATTAATGAAATACAGCAAGGAATGCCTCTTTGTTGACAAGCATCTGCTTGGACATTATTCTGCAAACCAGGGAAGTACCGTTGTCAAGCAGGGCCCATCACAAGCGATGGTGGTGGTATTTAAATCTTAGACCTGTTTTTGTTGTCTTACTGGGAAGGAACATGAATATCTGAGCACGGTAAAAGCTCTTCCAAGAATAGAAAGGACTAGAAGTGTAATGGCACAGATGAATTGTGGACAGATGCTCATTGTGCAAGTGGCAGCAGTAGTTACCATCATAATCATCCCCCGCCCAAGGAATCTTTGTTGGAGGTCACCACGCCCTCAGATCTGCTGGTGGAGCAGTTTGGGGTGGGTGCTCCCTGCTCTGCTTTGAGCAGTGTCAGCTGGATTCATTAGGATGGGTTAACTAGTTGGCTTCTGCCAGCAGGCTGACTTCATGTCTGAAGTGGGTTAGGGAGTGCTGGGTATAAACTGTTCTTGCTAACCAAGCTGCGAGGGCAGGAGTGCCTCGTTAGGGCAACGAGGAACTTCACCGGGTACCGGCTGTCTGGGAAGGCGTCATCCTTGGTTATCCAGGAGAGGTTATCTGTTGGGAGCCTGAGTGCTGATGACTTTTTTTGGTGCAAAGAAGGGAAATAACCTGTGGTTGTGAAATACTTTGCATAAAGGACACACTTTGGTTTAATCTCTTTCAGTAGCTTTAGCTGGTAGCGTGTAGCAGTGGCAGGTCTACTCTGTGTGTGTTAAACCAGAGCAATCTCCCTGAGATACCTTCCCTGTTAAACACAACTACTTAGAAATACTGGATGCCGCTTGGTATAATGCCAAAAAAGACTTCAAACCCCCAAAACTGAACTTCAGGACACCTTGCAGCAGTTGGTGTAAGGATTGCTGGTTGCATCGGAGACACCATCTGTGGGGGCCTCTGAGGTGGGGGTTTCTATAAGCTAGGGTACCTACTGCTTTGATATTTATATTTTGGGGAGGCAGGGGTATGCTAGGTTTCTAACTCAGTGAGTTTTTTTTTCTTCTTTCCTTTCTCCTTCTAATGTACAGCTTAAAAATAATTGGGAATGGTGGAATTTTTTCTCCTAGGGCAGTATGAAGTTGCTTCTTAATAATCTGCTGGAGGCTTGGGTAGAGTGGGAGTGGAATTGATTGTGTGGGTTTTTTTCCTTCCTGCTCCAAGACCACTTCTTGGCACCGAGGAATTTTTCTTTAGACTTCTTTGGGGAACAGATGCGTGAAGTACAGTTACCACTCATACATATGGCTTTTAAAATATGGAAGCTGTTGGACTGAAGTGGCTTCATATGGTGCTGTTGGAGGATCAGAATTAACATGCAAGTTTGGGTTTTTAAAGACTTGAATGTGTAGTTGAAAAGTTATTTTTTAATTGTTTTTTTCCATGATGTTAAATATTAGTCTGCATTTTTATGGTTATTAATTAATATTACATCTATAACTCTGAAAATTACTCTCTCTGCAACCTTAATGCCTAAACCAGTATCCTAGTTTAATCTTTTCTCCTGGGGATAAATATGCTATATAAAGTGTAATTTAAATGGTTGTAAATCTTAACTCTCTAATGTAAACATCTTTTTCATTAATTTCAGGTTCCCATTTTGAAAGCCATTAGAAGATACTCTGCCACCCTATTGGATTACTTCCTATACAACTCAGCATGTCGCTGTGCCCTGGATTTTATAAGGTGGCCATGATTTAATCCCCACTTCCAATTTCTATGTATTGGTGAAGCATTGGAGCTCTTTAGAGCTGCTGTTACTTGCGTGGAAACTGATCCGTCTTGAATCCCTTCTCCAAAGGACTAGACATTACTAGCAATGAGCTCCCAAAGCCATCCAGGTAAGGGCAAAACCCCTTTAAAACTAGTAATGGCAGCAAAACGTCATGTGTTTGTTGCATGAAGAGACTTTTTATTGTGTCGAAACGAAAATCTGGTCCCTTTCCCTGTACTACTACTGTGTTTAAAACCAAGACTTTGCATGAAGGTGAAAAAT
Organism: Aramus guarauna; assembly: GCA_013400195.1. Taxonomy (NCBI): domain Eukaryota; kingdom Metazoa; phylum Chordata; class Aves; order Gruiformes; family Aramidae; genus Aramus; species Aramus guarauna. Next base: position 301,972 of record VXBL01009961.1, read on the forward strand.
TGTGGTGCTGGTACCAGAGTTACAAGGTTTAGGTTTCTAATCGTTGCATTACATATCAGTGAAAGTTGTAGACGTTTTCTGAGATGTTAACCAGATGTTTAATTTGTTAAATCTGTCCTGATAAATGTTAACGGTCTGTAGTGTACCTCTAAGGAATGGTCATGGTTCTGCTGCTGTGTCTTCATTGATACTTAAGAAAACTCTTTGACTCTTGAAGTACTTGTTAGTAGGAAAGAATAGTTTGCTGGAACAAGAGTCAATTGATCCATCTCAATGTTGTCTGGGGGATTATCCCTAATGTGTCTTGCAATTTAAGACATGATTCATCACTACAAAATTGCACATTTCTGTCAAGAGGATCTGTAGATACTCAGTTACCTGCTCTCTAGCTTAAAGTTGTCTCATCCATTTGTATTTAGTGAGTTTCTGGTAACTTTGTGTTAGGCAGAGCTTTGTGAGCTTGTGCTTTGGAAGAGGAATTTTAATTGTGCTCTGATATGCCTGCTTTGACTGTTTCAGTTCATGGTAGAGAAAATGACTGCGGGGAAGCAAGTAATCCAACAACGACAAGGCACGTGAAAATGCTTATTTAACTATGCCTTTGAGAGATTACTTTTGCGACTTCAGTTTAATCGGTTTTGGGTTAACAGTCAAATAAGATTCAAGCGTTAAAAGCCAACGAACAGCTCCTAAGTTTGAAGAAACTGCATACTTGTCAGGGAAGAATTTTATATTTACTTCAGAATAACTTCTGGCGGCACATTTGTGTTTCTGAGACTGGGAGCAAGAAACACTGCAGTAAATAGGGATGCTGGAGTTTACAAGCAGCACTGTTGAAAATCAAACCCTCACGTAGGAACTGAAATGCGTTTAGAAGTCTCTAAAATTATCAGTATTATCAAAAAGAAAAAAATCTGGCTTCTGCTTCCATTATGTAGCAGTCTCTTAGATTTTTGAAACTTGCTTCTGGTACTGTGGGGAGTTGGGGAACTGAATATATTTGTATGAGTAGAGTACATGTAGATATTCACCTGTGACACATTTCTTGCAATGTGATGTTTTTCAAGAGATCTGTTCTTTGAATAAATGGATAGTTGTTATTTGAATACTTTCCTGTCTCAAATATGAGTGAGACTGAGAGCTAATGGCCGCCTGATTTTTCTTATTGTAGTGGGATAGGTTAAATACATACCTATATTCAAAACCCAGCAAACAAACTTAACTTGATATCCCTTTACTTCTTAGGGAGCAGCTCACCAAATATTTGGGGCAGGGGGATTTCCTTCTTAGCTGGGCTGTTCTGTTGATGCAGGAGTGTTGGAAGCCCAGTGCTGATTCATCTTGTTTTCCTTTAATTCATTGGCTGACCCTTTTTTTGTTGTTGTTTTGTCTTACCTCTTTTTACTGTTTCTACTACTTTTTGCTCCAGTGCTGTGCTGATGGTGTAGCAGGGAGTCACATAAGAAGGGCTGATGAAAGACAACAAGAAGCTCCTCATGGAAGAACTGTTTTTGTAATGCTAAAAATCGGTTTGAGCCTACCTTTGATAACAACTGTGTCTGGAGTGGCTCTTGTGGAGAAGGCTGGTCTAATCAAACCCCAGGGAAGGGGCGGCTCAGCTGGATGGCTTTGGCCATAGGTGTGTTCTCCTGTGCTGCTCTTCTAAACGTTCTTGGCCCTCGCCACATAAGACGTTCGAGTGAGGTATGGGATGGCTCAGAATTAAAGTTGTGACTATTGTATGAGTGTTTGGTAGAAACAGGGGAAAGTTTTGTCTACTCTGGTAGTTAGCCATTTCAAACGTAAAGAAACTATTGCAGCTTAAATTTCCTATTGACGGTAACCTTTGAAGTGGAGGACGTCGTAGAAACTCAAGGCCCATTGTCAGCTGGTTCACTGGAGATCACTTAAATAGTGAAAAACTTTTGTAAAACTGAAAAAGTGGAGGAAATGATCTTGTGGTGCTATTTTCTTAGAGTGGTGTTCTGCAGGTTGGCTTTGGATGAAAATATTTTCAAATGGTATCAACTTCCACGAAGTCCTGCTTCTCATCAAATGCTGTTGAGAAATTCTCCCTGTGCTCTTCCTAGGCGTTGGGTTCTTGCTTTGGTTCTATTGCAAAGTGTTGGGTTGAAATTCTACAATGTATCGCAGTGGCTTTTTTCCCCTGCCTTAAGCTGTGGTATTCTTATTGCTTGTTTCTCTTTTAGAGTCAGTTTTATAATAATTGGTAGAAATATTTTTCAAACCTTGCCAAAGATGACATCTGGACTTCTCATGTCAGTTATGATAGCTATTTTGATTATATGGCTACAGGTAATTATTACTAATGATGTGCATTGTTTAAGGGAAGGCTCTGGCTTAACTCAAGAGCCTATTAAACTTTGCTTCAGTGGATACAAGCTTTCTTCTCTAATCTTCTCCAAACCTATCACTAATGGATGTCTTAGGAACAGTGCCATAAAATTGTTGCAATGTAGATGAATGAAAGCGGTTTGTTGGTGTGGTTTTCCTTCCTTCCTTTTCCTTGTTTTCCTTCCTTCCTTTTCCTTGTTTTCCTTCCTTCCTTTTCCTTGTTTTCCTTCCTTCCTTTTCCTTGTTTTCCTTCCTTCCTTTTCCTTGTTTTCCTTCCTTCCTTTTCCCCCATTCCACTCTGCAAAGCTCTTGTGAGAAGTGTTGGGTACTGAAGGCTTCTCACTGAACCAGGTAAAAAAAAAATGGAAAAGACTAAGCTAAGAAAGGTATGACTTTTCATCGTCTTCATTCTTTCTCCGTCACTGCCACTTCTTTTGTTATATTTTGGAGTAAGCTTTCTCAGAGAAAGTAAGAATACTGAGGTGGGAGAAGTGAATCCTCAAGAACTTCCAGTGGGTGAATCAATCTGTCCTGAGTCCTAGACGTAGGGTAAAGACCTTGACCTTTGTTTTCTGGGCCAAAGGCTCTCTCCACAGTCTCCTACTTGAGCCTTGGGTTAAGACCAGCAGCTTTTGTGAACTTAACTTGCCACAAAAACGCACATGGGTGCGATTTGTTCGTGAGGAGCAGGAGGGCTGCTCTGGAGGAAGGACCAGCTCCCTCGGGTGTCCATAGGTTTTGTGGATTCTGGGGCAGGATCGGGAATCGCTTTGGGTGGAACTGCTGGGGAGCAGAAAGGGGCTGGAATTGGAGAATGGGGTGGTGGGAGGACAGGCTTTCCCTGTGGTGGTGGGAGGAGGCGGCTACGTCGACCTAGTCAAGGGAAAGCTCAGAGACATCGCCTGCCTTTTGGCTTTTGGCAGAGGAGTCGCAGCTTCTTCCAGCGCTGGAACAAAGCTTGGAAAAAAAAAATATGCTGAAGTTGTGCTATAAAAGATCAAGTTGCTGCAAAGTATAATTAAGAAAATTAGGCTAATTAAGATAACATTTAGGATTATGACAAAGCTTGGGGAGGCAGGGGAAAGTGTGTTCAGTTTCACTTCTTAACCTGTTAACGTTGCCCACAATTTAAGCTTACCTTACATAACCTGTGGGGCTGATGCCACTCATCTTTCCCAGGCTGACGGGATTGTGAGTGTGTGTGGCGTGTTTTGGTGTGGGTTTTTTTCTTTTTTTTTTTTCTTTTTTTCCTCTCTTATTGACCTTAAGTGATTTCTTGCGGTCACCTTCTACCTCCCCTCTTAATTTTTGGTGGCGTGAGTTTCACTATCATTTGGTTCTTTAATCAGTAAAGATTGTTCTGCTGATACTAGTTATACATAAAGATTAGTTTAAAAAAACAAAACACTTAAAGTTAATCACTCAACTGATTTGTATTTGTTTAAAGTTCACTTTCCTTTGTAAAAGCTGAAAATTTCCATGTTCAATGAAGCATTTTGTTTATGAAATATTATCTTACAGGAATTAGCCAGTCTGAATGCAAATTCTATATTCTTTCTTCAGAGCTACTCTTGCGGAGATGCAAATTTTATTTACATTTTGAAGCGCTGAATGTTTGATAATTAAGAATATTGAAGTTTAAGAATGAGCTGCCTATCTGATATGGAAAAATCTGCAGCAGGATCATTAAGACTGTGAGGAGATACCAGCGAAAGCAGAAAGCTTCGTGATCACACAACATTGGGAAAATGAGTTAGCGAGTCATGTGCTGTGATTTGCTGGATTGATAAGTACTTTTGTGTGGCATTTTATCTGCCGGGTGCAAGAAGCCACTCTCCTTTCGTACTCTGTGGCTCAATGAGGCGTGGAAAGCCATTTCATGCAGTATGCATAGCAGCTTTCCCTGTTACTCTCAAACATTTTGCACCATCCAATAAATATTTTATGTGTTCTCTTTTTAAAGATTAAGAAGTTTCTGCGGAGATGCATTTCAAACTGGCTTTAAATGACACTGACCTACTTTCTGGCAGTAATGAGTCTGTTTCTGTAAGTTATCTGGGGGCAAAAGCATCCTTTCAATAAACATAAGGATGAGAGGAGGAAATTCCAGTCCTCCTTTAGCAGGGCTAGGGTACTATGATCCTTGGTGGCTGTCTTCTGGAAGAACATCTGGACATGGTGTCTCCCTGCTTCCTCCTACCTTTTTGGTGCTCCCTTTCATTATGGCTGGGTTATTCCAGACTGGGTTCAGGCTCCTGTTTACAAGTAAAACACTACTAATAGGGAGCGTAGGTAGAACCTCACTATCTCTGATGCTGCCTTTTCTCTACATGGAAATACAAAGATTTCTCCAGACCTGTCCTCTTCCCGCACTGCCGTATGTGTGCTTCCTGGGAAGCCGATGTTTTGGGGAAAAGTTCAACTGTTTGGCAGGCCCAGCGGAGGTAACAGAAACCCCTTTGAAGGGACGCTGCCACCGGTCCTTCACAGCAGTAGGGTAAGCATTGAGCGTGTGGAGTAGGAACTCAGTAGCAAGAGCTACTGCTGTGCCTTGTGGCTGTTGCCCTGAGTGGTCTGGTCCCCCAGATTTGAGGATGACTTTGAGGTTGATTGAGAAGTAAACTCAGCAACAAGATCTGGCAGTAAGAAGCTTTGGTTGTAAGAGCTGAAAACCTTTGTGGATGGGAACTGAGCATGTCTCCATTTACTTTCTTTCTTCAACCTATGACAGAATACTTACTCTACCTGCATTCTGATTCTTATACATGTGTAAGCTGAGCCTGTCCTGGATTTTCTCTAAGAACAGTATCATTTTGAGGACCTTGAAAGTTTTAAGGCTGCTACTGTGAAACCTGTGAAGTTTTAACTTTCTGGAGCATCAAATAGTTGAGACTTTCTGTACAAGGTTTTTATTGTATCCTCAAAAGAGAAGAATTGTTTTGTGCTTCAACTTGGGGTTCAAGTTGAAGTTCCTTCTAGGTCAGTGTCCCTGCTAAGTACATTCCTCTCATTTCTACTTTTTCTTTAAAAGCAGTTCTTGCACTTTGGAATTCTTACAAAGCCTGTTTCTAAAGTAAGTTTTCTAGCCTGTGATGTATCCTGCAGTGCAAAGATGAGAAGCAGCTATTTATGATGAGAGGCACAGAACTCTGAATTATTTTGAACGAGGTACAGGGTAGGAAAAGGATATAAAAAGGCTGTACTTTTAAAGTCAGATGATAATGTTTGAGAGAGTCCTTGGGACCTTGCATCTCACTTGGAAAGGAGAGAAACCTTTTTCTATATGGTTACTACATTTTTATTGTTCACTTTTGATCAACCTCAGTTTGACCTGTATCTTATCCCATGTGTACTTCCCCAAATTAAATTTGTTACTGGACCGTAACAAGGAGTATATTCTCAGCGTTTATTTTAAATTATTCAGCTTGTCATCTTTGCGCCAGGCTCTCACACTGATGAGGCTTGTTTGTGTGTCTTTTGATGTGGTCAGATCAATTAGGACAGAGCTGATGCCGAAGGAACATTTCAGTCATCCCACTGAGTCTGATTCAAGAACAGGGGCAGAAAATCCACTTATTCTCAGATGGATGTCAGCCATACATGGCATTCTTCATCCTGTAAGTCTAGGAATTCGACTGGCTACCTGTGCTTTGGCAGGTACTGCGTACTCTCATGGCAAAAGAAAAAATATCCCCAGAAGTCTGGGTGAAGTGTGGAATACTTCCCTTGGCCAAACTGTGATGGCAGAAATATATTAATACAAATAAATGAGAATGATCTTATTCCTAGGTAGCACCTATGAGATGCAACATGGCGTGGATTTTAGGGTAGCTTTATATGGCTGTTTTCTAGTTCTCATGAATTTGCACTCAGGAACTTAAAAGTTGCTCAGTGGGGTTAGATCTCAAATAATTGATCTAACTAATTAACTGGTAGCGTTGCACAATTACTGAGGTAGGGTGAGTTTAACCCTCTTCAGAGTAAAACTTCAGTGACCAATTTGGTTTTTAGCCCTTGTGATGGTCTGGCCAAAAGGAGACTCTGTGGCCATCTGTGCAGTGTGGTGCTGTCATCTTTTCCATTCTTACCCCTTCTCTTTCCCCTCCCCCCCAATTTCTTGAACCATGGTGCTTGCTTTCCTTTCCCTTGTCCGTTGGTGTTTCTAGAGGCTGGCTGGCGCAGGGGCCATGGCTCAGTCAGTTCCTTGCAAGAAGAAAACAGGTAAGTGAGTCTGCGTTAGCGTCTTTGATGTGCTAACTAATGAGAAACGGGGCATACAATTCATTCTTCCTTTAAGAAAACTGAAATTAGTATACCCGAAAATCTTTTAAACATTTTGTTTCTATAACCAAAATCAAAATACTTCTGTTTAGTCAGTTACTTGGAAAATCAGATGCTTTACCTGCAGTGCCCTTGTTTGCTTTGAAATACTCAACAGCTCTTGCTGTTTCCCCTGGGAACTACTGTCACAGTTTGGCTAAATGATGCTTGAAAGACTGATGTGCTGAAATGCTGAAGCAAATTTTTAGCCTTTCAAAAGCATGACGCTAATATTGAGCTTTGCACCTATGGAAAGCTGAATTACATACAGAAAAATACTCATGTGGGCTTTTCTGAGATCCTTCCATGTCCCTGTGATCTCTTTCAAATGGAATTAGATCAAGATGACTTAATATCTTCTTTCAAACAAAAGAAATGTGTGCCGACTGTAACAGTTCAAGGATTGGTCTTGAATTTCAAGCATGATTCAAGCTTAATTTTTTTTTACTGCTTAAATAACAGATAAGTAGTCTTTAAAAGCCCTTCAGGACTAGACCAGATCCAGCGATCCCTGGAAAGCTGCCGTCGCAGTTTATGAACCTTATTCTGCAGCTTCCTCTGTGTTCACCTGGCTCCCTGGGTTACTGCCTTGTTGACTTCCCACCCATGCCTCTGTCAGCCCAAGGGGAGAGTCCCTATATCAAGACCGTAACTGAGAATATTTGCTAGTTAATACACGCATGTCGACAAATTCTGCAGCTAAGCCTGTTTACAAATTACTGTGAAGCTGCTTCTCTTTGATTGTCATTTAACTTTCCGAAGGGGTGGTACAACATGTCCTTCTGATTGTGAAGGCCTTTCCCTGTCTGCCTGTCAGCCAGCATCTCTGCAGGACCTCAATTTCAAGGTACCACCGGTGGCACTGATTCTTCCGAGCGTTGTCAGAAGCCCATACGTGCGCGTGGCATTCAGTGGGGCGTCGTTAATCTTCCTTTGAAACCCAGCAACACAGGCTTTGCCAGGGAATCCACAGGCTAGACTTAATCTTCCCAATGTTTGTATCTGGTCCGCTCAACTTTGATGTAGCGATGCCAGATTTATTTTGAAGGCATGAATTGTGAGGTGTTCTGCAAGGATGGCTGTGCAAAGTCAGGCGTGGGGAGACCAGGTCCAGGAGCCTGATCACATCTAGCTGTGGGTGCCTGGGAGAGAGGGTAAGAACAGGTAAGCCTATGGTGGCAGCTGCTACTGTATCCTCTCAACCCCCAGTTGTGTGTGACTTAGATTTTTCGGGGGGCTGTGCGTGGTAAATTTTACTTTACAAGTCCTTCTGTTTCTGTCACCTGCCCCATTGCTTTTGGAAGCTGTTTAAGCTTTGGCATTTGCAGGGAATTGCACAGTTGGCCTTGATGTGTGAGGAGCGTTGTGTTGTCTCCCTCTGCTTTGGAGCTCGTGGGACTGAAATTGATGGTTTTGAGGGTCTGCTTCCTTCCACCGAGTGACGAGTGGAGTGGTGGCATGTGAGCCCTTTGCTGTAAGCACTGGAGCTGGGTGCTGGGATACTGATGGAGAGAAATTGTACAAACCAATTCCATCAGTTCTGTTTTTCACTGTACCAAGCGTTGAGTAATCCCAGCACTGGAAAAAAAACAAAACAACCCGACCTTCCTTTATGTATTGATACTTACCATTGACTTGAACATGAGTAAGCAGGATTTTGCCAGTGCCACCTTCTCCTCCAGGAGGAACCCCTAACGATGGACGAGGTAGAGTTGCTTGCAGTGGAGGGCACTACTGGAAACTCTCACTGGTGTACAGCTGTGCTCTGTGGTAGGGCTGGGATCAGGATGTTGGAGAAATGACAGATGAATTCAAAGAAATCATTGAAAATAAAAAAAAAATCAATCCTGACCCTTTCACTATTCAAGAATCTATGTACTCATTTTGTTTGTAGCTGTCATATTGCCAAACCACATAAATAGCTTTACAGGGAAAATTGTAATAGGAGTGAGGTCTAGTTTGTGAGCTTTGAACTGCTCGCCTTGGCTTCAGGTAACCATTTTGTCCTGAAAGGTGGCTGCTGTAGTTGTGTAACCCCATCAGGCTTTAATAGCAAGGAGCCTCAGGGTGAGGGGATGTGGGGTTTGCTGCCTCTCTTGGCACTGTACTCATCCTATTGTGTATTTTTACTTTTTTTTTTAATAGAAGTTGCTGTCCATGAACTACTGTGTAATGACTCTTTGCTGTCAGGTTTCACCTTCTAATCAATAGACCAAGATCGATGCAGTTATTTGTACGTGCGGTCACCGTAGACATCCAGCCAGTCAAGTTGGGTGCAGCTGGGAGATGGGTAATGCTCCCTCAGTTGGTTTGTTTGTTGAGAGGTTGGGGGGCAGGGGTTTTTTAATACTTCTGTAAAGTTTGTTTCAGTATTTTCGGTCAATTGACAATTTTTCAGGCAGGAAAACCTTAAACCCTGGTGTGTTTAACATAATCCATTGAGAATGATTTTTTTTTTTTTTTTTAATTGCTATTCTGTTTCAGCATTCAAAACTTGCACTTTCTAGTTAAACAGACTTCCCCCTCCTTTAACTGTGACCTTTATTTTATGCTGGCTATAATAAGAAACATCTTAGTTTAAAACTTTTTTTACACTAGCGTGCTCCTGTTCTATAAAATGCTTGAGCTGCTCTTGTGGGAAGACATAAAAGTCTGAACTAGACCAAGCTAATACTCCTTCTCTGGTCAAAAAATAACCCAGAAGAATAAAAGATCAGAGCCCATACCCCAAACCCCCATAGTCCATCCAGTCTTTGACATCTGTCGCTTTAGGAAAAACCTCTGAAACTTCCAAGTACTTGCTTTATTCTAAATAAGGTACCACTGGTCTTGTACAACCTTTGCCAGGAGAAGGCATGCGATCCTTACAGCTTAAACCGAGAAAAGAAGGGCTTTGGCATCTGTTCCCTGCCAGCAGCAAGTATCTGATTGGCATTGGATTATTTTTTTTTCTTTCCAGCAGGTGGAAGGCCTGTTCTGCAGGCTCGTAACTCTTGACAGGTTTATCGTGATGGCTTCTTGGCAGGTAGGGGTGATGCTGTTCATTCAGTCTGCCTTAAAGATTCTTGCCTCTTTTTTCCTTTTTTTTTTTTTGTTTTCTTTAAAGTGTAGCTTCGTGCAGTAGCTATTTCGAATAGGTCCTGGGACTTTTGCCTCTGGTTTACTTCTTTGTATCCCAAATTGCAGCAGGTAGAGCCAACTGCAGGATCAGTACACCTTAATCGTCACCGCTGCCTCCCCCAAACGTATTTGAGACAGGGTGATCTGAGCAAACGTAGCATCAGTTTGTTGACAAAGATTTGGGAATGCTCTGAATTAGTCTTCTCGTATGTTTTCTTTTTCACAAGGAAAGGCCTGCACAGTAGTTCCGTCGAGGCACTAGTTTCTTGTGACTTCCAAAGTCCTCCTAAAGGAGCTGCTGTGTAAAAGTTGTCCTTTTAATTCTTTTTTTGATGGCGTTTGTCATGCAAGACCTCAGCTTGTTGTTTTTAGCAGCTCACCAAAGTGCGTTCTAACCGGGTGCTTAAAGAGAATTCCTCCTCCTCCACTGATTAATTTCTGGCATGGAGCATGAAATAGCTCTTGCGTCAATAAATCGTCACAACCTTTGCTTGTCTCTGTCAGCGTAAATAGAGTTGGACTCTAACATGCCCGAAAGTAGGCCAGAGGTTGCTAATTTTGCAGCTGCAAGGTGGTCAAGTCCAAGAGAGTGCTGCGGGATGTGCGTGCTTGGTGGGGTATTGGGGCTGCTGCGTTCTGGGTTACCAGGTGGGCCCTTTCCCTCCGTTAATGTTTTAGATTCGGGAATTGTATTTTATATTTAAAAAAATACTGTTTTACAGCTGTCTTAGGGGATAATGTTTTTAGGTGCATTTGTGTTACTAGAACAAACGTGTCCGTGTTTCTGTCTGAGCAAGCCAAATGCCTTTCTCCTCATACCCCCCATGCTTGAGTTACGTTTGTGCTGGTTATGAAACGAAGACGCCAGCCTGCCCGATCCCGGTACTCAAGGCTTTGCTGATGTCTTCCGTGAACTCGGTGCTCCTCACACCTGCTTACCCCTTGCTATCCTGGTACGTACCGTTGTTTCACAGCTCAGCTGCTGCAATCCTCTGCTCCAAGGCTACCTGCTGGTTGTCACTTTGGAGATGCAGCTGAGCTCAGCTGAGCAGCTGCGATGGTTCATGGCTGGGCCTGCTTTGTGCTCTCATTTTGGGGGGGGGGGGGG